>JADDTR010000003.1:611172-718627 GCA_015345905.1 Aotearoamyces nothofagi | reverse complement strand
CCCCCCCCCCCCCCCCCCCCCCCCCCCCCCCCCCCCCCCCCCCCCCCCCCCCCCCCCCCCCCCCCCCCCCCCACTCGGCATCCAGCTGCCAGGCGCGGGACGTACCAGACGTCAGGCTTCTCGGCGATGAACCTCTCCATGAGATCCTGGCACTCCTTGTTCTTCATGTCGACGACTTCGATGCCGCGCTCGCGGAGGTAGTCCTCGGAGCCGACAAAGGTGCGGTTCTCGCCCAGCACGACGCGGGCGACGCCGTAGAGGATGCAGGCGCCGGTGCACATGGGGCACGGCGACAGCGTCGTGTACATGGTCGCGCCCTTGTACGCGGAGCCGGGCAGGCGGCCAGAGTTCTGCAGGGCTGACGTTTCGCCCTGGAGGGGGGAAGAAAGGGGGGCAGGGTCAGCAAGCGGGCGCGGCTAGAGAAGCTCCTTCCTCTGTTTGTCTGTCGCCTGGAGTCTGGAGTCTGGGGGTCTGGGGGTCTGGTCTGGGGATCTCATCTGGGATCTCATCTGGGATCTCGTCCGCAGGGCTGGCAACTCACGTGGAGGATGGCGCTGCCTTGCTGCACGCGCATGTTGTGGCCGCGGCCGAGCAGCTTGCCGTCCCGGGACACCAGGGCGGCGCCGATCTACTCGCGCACGGGTTCTTGTCAGGACGAGGCTCTCTCTCTCTCTCTGTCTCTCTCTCTCTCTCTCTTTTTTAGACGGGCTGGAGTGGGAGCGGGGGGATACGAACGGGAACGCCTCCCTCTGCGTACGAGAGCTTTGCCTCCTCGATGGCGATGGCGAGGCCCTCTTGATCGTTCATGTCTGCTTTGGCTTCTCTGGTGCAGGCGGGGGGGGCCGGGGGAGAGAGGGATGTATCTTGCGGCGGGAGATGGGCGTGCGTGTGTGTTGTATATATATATATATATATATGTATATGTATGTATATGTATATTTTTTTAAATAAAAAAAAAGAGGAGGGAGGGAGGGAGGGAGGCTGTAATTCAGAGCCGAAAGAGTTTATCTGCCGGAAGAGATCAGGACGGCGGACAGCAGCCAATTGGTCGGCGATTCGGCTTCGGCTTCGTCGAGACGGCGGGCGTCCCACGGGCCACATCTCTCTCTCTGCGGCTGCGGCTGCACTACTGCGTCTGTGCTATCTCTGTGTGTGTGGACGGGCATATACTATACAGGCTCGTACTGTACCTACCTACCTATATATATATATATATATATATACCTACCTATCTCTCTATCTATATACTGTATATGTACCTATCTACCTATATATATATATATTATATACCTACCTACCCATCTCTATATACTACATCTGCTCGTGTGCTTATCCGGGTACTGTATGTACACAGTACAGTCCAGTCCAGTCCATGCCCTACGGTGCCCACGAACGAGCGGCCCCTGCTAATCACGACGGGCGGACGGTCGACGATAAGGCCATTTTCTTCTTTTTTTTTTTTTCTCTCTCTACCCCCCCTCGCGCCTTATCGGGCACGGCTGTTCTGTGTTTCTCGGCAGCGGCGATGGTGTACTGTAGGTCGTAGCCTGTAGATCGCTACATTCCTGAGGACGTGATGGCCTACAGCGGACGGTGGTGGGTGTCGCGGGCGCTATTTATCGCAATATATATAGCGATATGCATAGCAGTATATATGGTGGTGATGAGGATAGCGGTGATGAAGTGAGGGCATGCCGACAGAGTACAGACGGTATGCTTGCTGTCTTCTGGCATTGCCGTATAGGCTGTGCGGGATATACAGCGGGTGTCTAGTGATGCGGCACCTGTGCTGTAGGGAAGAACAGCACGCAGTACAGTACAGTACAGTACAGTACAGTACAGTACAGTACAGTACAGTACAGTACTGCACTGCACTGTACCCACCGACCTTGCCTGGCTGCTCTACCCGGTTGGCAGTCTGCATGGGCTGTAACTTCCAGGCACAGAGGGCACACGACCACGCCCACCCACAGGGTATCTTGGGTAGGCGCCTGCTGTGCCTGGCCAGTGTACCAGGACAGTGTACCTAGACAGTGTACATTGACTGCCTGCATTGACTGCCTACCTTGACGGTACAGGCACCCAAGTCCCGTACCAGCAGGACCAGTACAGTGCGGTACAGTGCAGTACAGTGCAGTACAGTGCAGTACAGCACACTACAGCACACTACAGCACACTACAGCACTACCACGTCTACCTACAGGGCATCTTAGGTGCCTACCACGCCTAGACAGGCCTAGACAGCCTACACTGACGGTACTGCTACATAAGTCCTGTACCACTACCAGAACAGTTGCTGTACAGTGCACTACCGCGTCTTAGGTGCCTGCCACGCCTACTGTAGACAGCCTACTGTAGACAGCCTACTGTAGACAGCCTACTGTAGACAGCCTACTGTAGACAGCCTACTGTAGACAGCCTACTGTAGACAGCCTACTGTAGACAGCCTACCTTGACCCTACTGCCACGCCTAGACAGCCTACACTGACAGCCTACACTGACAGCCTACACTGACAGCCTACACTGACAGCCTACACTGACAGCCTACACTGACCGTACAGTCCTGCTGCCCGGTATATGCCATGCTGGAAATCGGAATACAGCCCCAGCTCAGGGTCGAGGTGGCCAAAGTAACCTTTCCCTTCCGAACCTGCCCATCCCCCATGGAAAGACAGAGAGACAGAGAGAGAGAGACAGAGAGAGAGAGAGAGGGCGATCTCTCCTGCCGGCTATGCCCTACGGGGCAGTGAATCCGCCCGTCTGGCCGCCGTCCAGCGCGCCGCAGCCCGGACGGGTAAGCGCCGCCCTCGCTGCGGCGCCTGCACTGCCGATTGTCGACGGCTCGACGGCCAGACGGCCAGCCCAGCCCTGCCTTCCGCGAGATCTATCCGCTTCTGCGAAATTCCACACGCGACACCGGGCCCCCCGATAGGAAAGCACCGCCGCCTCTCTCTCTCGCTCTCTCTCGCTCTCTCTCCCTCTCTCTGCGAATCCCAGCCTGCCAAGCCAAGCCAGCCTTGGCCCTGCCCGCGGCCCTCTGCGAACCTGTCCGTCTCCTCTCCAAACTTCTTCTGCACCGCTGCTCTCTTTCACCTCACTTCACCTCACTCACCTCACTCACCTCTTGCCCCAAAAAACTCCATCCTCACATTAGGGTTTCATTAGCATCCGCACTGCTCACCACGCCCTGCGGCCCTCTCTGACTGTGCGCGCGACTGCTTGCGTCCGGTCCCTTTCGTTTCCCCCAAGAGACACAATCGTCGCGGGTTTCCATCTTCAGGTTAGCTACCCGCACTCGCCCTGCGCTCTCGTGCACTAGCACAAGAACTTCTGCCCTGCTTTTCCCCAGCTAGCTTCCCGCTTTCGACAGAGGCGACGGACGCCATATATCCAGACATTTTTCCAGCACATATCGTTCGCAATTGCTGACTCGCATCTTTTGTTGGCAGACCCTTTTCTCTCCGTCAGTACCTCGAAGAGCACAAGCCTTGCGCAGGCCCGAGCCTCATCACCCCTCTTCCCCTCGCATCTCTTCACCCCAAGGAGGCTGCAATCCCGAGACTGCAATCCTAAGACTGCAATCCTAAGACTTCACCATGGCGAAGGATACGAAGCTCTACGATCTGCTCAATGTATGTAAATGTATTCCCATGTTCGCGCGCCGTCGCCTTGGATCGTGGTGCTGACTTGAAGCCAGGTGGCGCCGACGTGCACAGAAACAGAACTCAAAAAAGCATACAAGATTGGGGCTCTGAAGCACCATCCTGGTACGGGACTTCACCTTTTGATACGATGCCTTGACTTTGCGATCACTAACTCTGGCCACTAGACAAGAATGCACACAATCCAGATGCTGCGGACAAGTTCAAGGAGATTTCACACGCATACGAGATTCTTTCGGATCCCCAAAAGCGCCAGATCTATGATCAGTATGGCGAGGAGGGTCTAGAAGGCGGAGCCGGCGCCGGAGGCATGTCCGCAGAGGACCTCTTCTCGCAATTCTTTGGTGGTGGATCTGCCTTTGGTGGCGGTGGCTTGGGAGGTATGTTTGGTGGAGGGATGCAGCAGCGTGGGCCACCAAAGGCCCGGGCCATCCACCATGTTCACAAGGTCTCGCTGGAGGATATCTACCGGGGAAAGGTCTCGAAGCTGGCCCTGCAGAAGTCAGTCATCTGCCCAAAGTGCGAAGGCCGAGGTGGCAAGGAAGGCGCCGTCAAGAAGTGCGCTGGCTGCGATGGTCATGGCATGAAGACGATGATGCGCCAGATGGGCCCGATGATCCAACGTTTCCAGACCGTCTGCCCAGATTGTAATGGCGAGGGAGAGATCATACGTGAGAAGGACAAGTGCAAGCAGTGCAACGGCAAGAAGACCACCGTTGAGCGAAAGGTTCTGCACGTTCATGTTGACAGGGGTGTGAAGAGCGGCCACAAAATTGAGTTCCGAGGAGAAGGTGACCAGACGCCCGGTGTCGAGCCTGGAGACGTTGTTTTCGAGATTGAGCAGAAACCCCACGCGAGGTTCCAACGCAAAGACGACGACCTATTCTACCATGCCGAGATCGACCTTGTGACGGCCTTGGCTGGCGGCAGCATATTTGTTGAGCATCTGGATGACCGATGGTTAAGCGTGGATATTCTTCCGGGAGAAGTTATTAGCCCAGGTGAGTTCCGTATGAGGTGCTATCCCCGTGGCACAGTTGGCTAACAGTCGGCAACTAGGAACTGTAAAGATGGTCCGTGGTCAGGGCATGCCCTCATTCCGCCACCATGACTTTGGTAACCTGTACATTCAATTCGACGTAAAGTTCCCAGAGAAGAACTGGACCGCCGACCCGGCACACTTCGAGGCCCTCAAGGCTATCCTGCCGCCACCAACCGTCCAGGCTACTCTTCCTCCGGCTGAGACCATGACGGAAGCCGTCGATCTTGAAGACGTTGATGCCAGTCAGCAAGCCCGAGCGACTGGCAATGGCGCGATGGATGACGATGACGAAGATGGTCACCCAGGTGGTGCCGGAGTACAGTGTGCCCAGCAATAAATAATCAGATGATATGATGGATGATGGGTGGTGGGAATACATTTCCTGCTTGGAATGCCTAATGAATATCACAGGCCTTGCCGTTCTCGTCTGGCCGCTGCGCATAGTGACCCGTTCCGAGGACTTGCATGCGTTCTCATTTGGGGGGCTTTTAAGAACAAGCGCTTTTTTCACGTCTTGGGATGACATGTTTCCGGCTACATCTCACTTTGCTTGTAACATGCATTTTCATTTACTCCAATGATTGTACTAGGCGTTCCAGAGGGTTAGACATTACAAAATCATCAGAAAGGAAATGTTAATGCAGCGGTCTTCATGATGTGATTTTTCAATGCTGTTGAGATGGCTAGTTCCAAACCTACCATCATTCTTCTCCCCCACGCTTCCGCAGGTTCTCCAGATTGTATAAAAGTCCTGATAAATCGCCAAACCTCTTGTCTTCCGCGCCACTAACCGCGATGGCACTGCCAGGATTGAAGCGTAGCCTCTCTTCTTCCCACTTGAGCCCCTCCAACCTGAACACCCGTAGCAGTCTCGCGTCGTCCGCGGCAGCGTCCCTGACACGGTCTGTGGAACCCGCTTCGTGGATGGCGTCGACGGACACGACGATGCCTCGGGGCGCGTGGTCCGCGACTATCGCGAGGGGATTGCCCTCCAGCCGGACGGTCTGGTGGTGTGCTAAACGGCCCTCCCCGGAGAGGGAGAAGAAGAACAATGCAGGTACGCTGTGGGCACGTTAGAGGCGGGGTAACGATTAGGGGTCAAGCGCGGCGGAAGCTCACCCTTCGCAGGCCACTACCACGCTATCGGGCGCTCTGTCTGGCGCCCCTGGTATGTGCTTGATGGCCGCGACTGCCATCTTGGCCGGCTCTGCCTCGACGCCCTTATCGGGACTGCTGCCTCCGCTGGTGTCCGGGGCGGCGTTCGCTGGCTCGAGCGCCAGCCCTCGCACTATGCTCTGCAGGTCGACCTTGTGGAGGAGCTCTGCGGAACTCCAATGCCAGACGTAGAGCTCGGCATCGCCGCCTCCTGAGATGAGGACGTGCGGGTGTGTGGTGGGGAAGCACAACCTGCTCACGAACTCGGTGTGCCCGAGACAGTATCCCTCGATGATGTGGGCCTGGGGCAGACCTCGGGAGATGCGAATGTGCTCATCCCTATCGGCCGTGACAATGTAGCTGCGTCCTCCCCGCTCGACCAGGGCAATATCAGTCAGCATCGATACGTGGCCTAACAATAGAGCCTGTCCAGGGTTAAGTTCGTGCTTCTCGGCCCTCTTCTGGTCCTGGCGAAGCTGGTTTTGGAGAGCTCTCAGGTTCCGCTGCGAGTGCACTGTGAGGTCGTTTGCGGCAGCGATAAATGGTCTCGGTGGCTCCGGGGCCAGCGATGCTGACTTTGAGGGATCTTTCGGGTCCTCCTGGTTGGCGGGGGGCTCAGGAGCAAGTACTGGGAGCGAATACACATCTCCGAACTTATCAGCGTATATGATGGTAGAGTCATCGTCAGTGACAGCAATGGCACAGGGGCGTTTTGGCATGGGGCTTTTTAGAAATACTTAGTGGGATATCCATAGCCCGATCGGGGGCATAGTCTTACCGTTGGCTTAATTGCACCAGATCACCCTTTTCCGCGTGTTCAAAAACTCTGATGGTCTTGTCTTCTCCCGTGACTGCGATCACGTGCTTGGCAGATTTCGTCGACGTCAACGCAATGATATTAGGAGCTTGTGAGCCGTCTGGAGCCTTGATGTATTGTTTGCCCTTGTGCCTCTTTGCTTTTCCGTTGGTCTCCTCCTCGGCGCCAGGATCTGATATCCTGCGTCGTTTTGGAGACGGCGCAGGGTCCAAAACAGCATTTCCTAAAGGGGCTTCTGGCTCTGGTATAACCGCCCTTGTACCCGCCTCAACACCTTGTGATTTTGACTCGTCCACTCCTCTTGCAGGAATAGGGCAAGTCCATGAAGAAAGGTGAGAGCCGTCTATGAGACTGAAGGAATCAAGTCTAGAACCGCTAGCAGCAATCAGAAGACTCCCCGATTTCTCCAAACACTGATATGGTGCCTGCATCATTAATTGAAGGTATCGTCACGTCTAACGGCCAAAGAAGGCATTGGTTCGTCGTTGCATAATATAAAATTTTGTTCACAGGTAGATAAATAAAAGTTAACTGACAGGGATCGTGGGCCTAATCAGGCAGCTTTAGCCCGAACCGAGCTAGAAGGGAAGCCTGAACACCGTCGCGGAGCTACGACAAGACAGCAGCTCTCTGAGAACCTCCAAGAGCCGGCAACAGCATCTTTTCCCACCACCTATGCATTTCTTGTCCGCTGCCACCGAGAATCAACCTGTAGCTTCTGCGTCTTCACTGCCATCCATGACAGTCCAATTGGATTCGTGTCTTACTCATTCGGTCCCGAATAGCCCAATGAGGGTACGGGCCTGACTTCGCAGAGCTTCATGCTTTCCCGACCACCTGCCTGCTGTCGAGCGGCGCAGCAACGCTTTCGATCGCCGATAGACACGCTATGGATTACAGAAGATGTGCTGGCCATGGCCTTCCAACGGTTTTGCCTTGCCTCGAAAGCCTCGAGGCGCAATGGAAGCTCAGTGCCCGGACCGATGGAGGGCAGGAGAAGGCTTGGAAAGAGACGGATGGCCAACCTCTCAGAGTCAGCGAGCACCCCAATGCAAGACTTCAATCCTTTGTGGGGGATGGGTGGAGTGGTGAGCCGGGATCGCTGGCAATGGGAAGCACCATCAATCCCATCAACACGGCCTGCGAAAGAAACGCCCTTCCAGTTGCCAACCTGGCTAGCTGAATATAAGCCGGCACCCTTGAGAGATCCTACCAAAGTATCCAGGCCAGAATCTCCATCCACCACAAGCCAATGCGATCCCGGCGCCGATCTTCGTCTGTTTCGAGCCTCAGTGAGAACTACTTCGACGGACAAGATTACCGATGCCTGCAGGACCTTCAACCAGAGTTTCAAGCAAAGTCTATCTCTGGGCTTGGTTTCCGGCGATGTTCTGGCTGCAAGCATTCGTCACGTCACCAAGGACATACGGAAAGTCACAGCAGATAAGGCCGTCGAGGTTTCACTATGCTTGTCATTTTACACATCCATCTGGGAAGGAATCATGGCATGCAAAGTGCTATCACCTACAGACCTTGGCATTCCGATATTGGGTAGACTTCTGTTCCAGCTGGGGCAGCTCCCATTTGACATGGCCGTTCGAAACCTAGTTACTGATATCCTTAGTGTTGTCAGCGAGAGCCAAATCTGCGGACTTACACGAGTGATCCATACCATGGTGGAAACATGGGTTTCCAGCATAAGGAAACCAGACACCACGGAATTTCTTGCAAAAGTTTCCGAGGCCAAATATTTAAAAGAAGGCGAGGTTATGCAAGAATTTCTATCATCAAAGCGCTTTGTTATGTCTCTAGCAAATTCACTTCGACACACGTCACCTGATCTAGCAGATGGGGTTATTCGCATATTTACGCAGCATATGGTTACGACTTTTTTAAGGGAATTCGTAGGATCTACAAGAACGCTTCGACACATGAGGCAATCATGGATTTCCATGGTGGCCAAGTCACCTAGGGTATCCGAGGAATTAATAGTAGAAGTATGGAAGATGATGGAGGACTATAGTGCTGATATTCCTCCCTTGACATCATATGAAGGTTGCAAGATACTACTGGACTACTGGATCAAGCAGGACATATTACAGACACCAACTAAGGTCTGCAATTCGTTCGAAGCGGCCATTGAGAAGGAAGGTACTGAAAATGCCACTTTTTATCTTCTCAAATCCGTGTATCAACACGAAGAGGGCATTAACTCGTTCAACCGGAAGGCAGCCTCACTATTTCGAATTCTTCGAAGTATTGGGAGACCTTACGCCGTCTACATGACTCTGCGGTTAATGCAGGAGGCTGGAATTATGCTCAATGTACGACTTCTTGTGCATGAGATCAAAGAGCTCCAGCCCATATCCACAAAGTATGCATTACTTTTATTCAAGCTTTATCCTAAATTGCTCCGCGACAACTCGCCACTACGACTCGATACTTGCCCAAAGCTAGTGATGGCTATGATCAGAGACCCTACCATTCATCCGACGGAGATATGGGGGGCGCTGAAGGTCCCCATAATCGACCCACAGCGGACTCCGAGGCGACAGGGGCCGCTAGACAAAGCAAGAATCATTCTTGTGCATAGAATGGCAGAGGAGTTTTCGAGGGCAAGAAGCCGGCCATACCGCGTTGCACTTCGCAATGTCATGCAGTGCGCACTGTATCTGCGAAATCATGGAGTGCCACTATCCCCGGAATTGACCAGGGTTTTCACTCGTATCGGTGTAGAGCGAGCTGTAATCGAAAAGGACTGGGTCGGCGAGGGGAAGTTGCAGTGGATAGTTAGTATGGTGAGAAGGGTAGAGGGCAGAGACGTCGCCGAGAAGGTACACAGAGCCGTTCATTATTGGCAAAGCCAAGTCGTCCAAGCGCATAGTCGAGAGATCAACCTCTTGAGAGTAGGGCCTATAGATTAGGAAATTCTCGATGAAATTAATCGATAATGCAATTGGATGCATCTGCATATACATTTGACTTGAAATCGCGGGAGGCATCCGTAATATTAGGCTAGCTTCCATACTGTAATAAGGCCGATCTCAACCCATTATTTAGCAGGCACATATCTATTCAACACAGTCTTCGTATCTTATGATTTTACTATGTACCAGCTAGCCGTCGAATCTCCTCGAAGTAGAACTTGAGATCATCCGGGTTGACTTTTGGTGTGATGCCTAAGAATGATTAGAGTATTACTTTTGTTAAGAGTTAGAAGATATATTACCATGGCCCAAGTTTGCGATCCATCCCTTTTTGCCACCACCGAAGCCCCTAACCATTTCTTCCACGACTCCCGTTATAGCATCCCTCGTACCGTAGAGGACCCCAGGATCGGCATTACCTTGGAAAACAATTGGACGATTCCCTCTAGTTTTGACAGCCTGTGCTGGATCCTGAAGCCAGTCCAGACCTACAACATTGTAGCCAAGGTCACATAGCGCATCGAGTGCGAACCATGCCCCTTTAGCAAAAACTATCATCGGTACCGGTTCTAGATCCAACTCCTTCAATCGTTTTGGAAGATTGGTGGATATATAAGCAAGGTATGGCTGTGAGAATTGCTTAAAGGATGCGGGCGACAGTTCGGATGCCCAGGAGTCGAATACTTGGATAAGCTGGAAATGGATAAGCATAGGAACGGCATAGTGTGAAACCCTAAGCATACCTGGGCGCCCGCTTTCACTTGAAGAGCAAGATATTCCACACAGACCTCTGCAATCTTCTGCAAGAGGTCCTTGCTGGCTTGAGGGTATCTGAAGATCCACGTCTTTGTCTCTATAAATAGCTTGCTACCTCCACCTTCCACCATATAGCATAGCAATGTCCAGGGAGCTCCACAAAATCCAATCAGTGGGACCCGGCCTTTTAGCTTGTGCCGTGTCAGTGTGATTGCTTTGTAGACATAATCCAACTCTTTAGCAACATCAACCTTCTTATTCATAATCTTTTGGTATTGCCCGTCGGATGGTGATTTCAGCGGCTCAGGAAAATGGGGGCCTTTCTTATCCACCATCTCAACTGTCATTCCCAACGCTTGTGGGATAACAAGAATATCGGAGAAAATAATTGCTGCATCTATGAGACCGGCGAACCGCTCGATTGGTTGCAACGTCAGCGTCGACGCAATTTCAGGCGATCGACAGCATTCAAAGAAATCGTGGCTCCCTTTGGCCACATGATATTCAGGTAGATACCTCCCAGCTGTAAACCTCGTGAGCATATAGTTCGATATGGCATGGCATGGCAAGGTCGACATTACGTACCTTGACGCATCACCCACACAGGTGGTCGTTCAACTTCTTTGCCTGGTGGATGTTAGCATTATTTCAAAAGGCCGTGAGTATATTAGAATAGATTACCCCATGCCGTTCTTAGTATTAGATCATTCTGCAGAGGAACAAATTCTTGTGTCATGATGAGGATTTGGTGCCGGTGCTGTATTCCACTCACCTTTACCGTTAATCCGCAATGTACCTCAGGTTAGATATGATACGCCTGCGCCCGCACCCGCTTTTGCATTCTCCTCATGACGGCTTGTCCCTGGGCCTAGCAGCAAAGGCGGTTAGGCTCGGGGTTTAAGGTGTAGCTTAAACTTTGCGCATTATAGATGCCTCAGGCAATAGTTCCAATGAAGCCCAGCCGAGCATGCCCTAAGCGAAGCGCACGAGGCGATTGCGAAATTTCTCGAGATTTATCAACGCCATCAAACAGCACTCGAAACTCACGAGCGCATTCATTCAATTCACCCTTAATCTTGACCCTTAAACATCCTACCTTCAATCTAAGAAGATATGGGGGGCAAGACCGAAAACAAGGCCGGCTACTTCGACAAGCTAAAGGGCCTGCTCGAGGAGTATCGCAGCATCTTCATTGTCAGCGTTGACAATGTTAGCTCTCAGCAGATGCACGAGATTCGACATGCTCTGCGTGGCGAGGGTGTTGTCCTGATGGGCAAGAACACCATGGTATGCGCTATTTAGAAATAAGGCTAGAATTATTTATCTAACCAGTGGTTAGGTTCGTCGTGCCATCAAGGGCTTCATCGGTGATGCCCCAGAGTACGAGCGTCTCCTTCCTTACGTTAAGGGTAACGTCGGTTTCGTTTTCACCAATGCCGATCTCAAGGTTATCCGTGACAAAATTCTCTCCAACAAGGTTGCCGCACCCGCCAGAGCTGGTGCTGTCGCTCCTGCAGATGTGAGTTGCCCTCATTGACTTACCCGCCAGAGGCTGTTCTAATGGCTATTAGGTTTACATCCCTGCTGGTAACACTGGCATGGAGCCCGGAAAGACCTCCTTCTTCCAGGCCCTCGGTGTCCCTACTAAGATTGCTCGTGGTACTATCGAAATTACGACTGATCTGAAGCTCGTCGAGGCTGGAACCAAGGTCGGAGCCTCTGAGGCTACTCTGCTCAACATGTTGAACATCTCTCCGTTCACATACGGCATGGGTATTTCTCAGGTGTACGACCAGGGTAACACCTTCCCTTCCAGCGTTCTCGACATCGAGGAGGCACAGCTTCTGAAGGCTTTCTCATCTGCGATCAACACGATTGCTTGTATCTCGTTGGCTGTCAACTTCCCAACATTGCCATCAGTTATGCACTCTGTAGTCAACAGCTACAAGAATGTTTTGGCTGTCGCCGTTGAGACTGCGTACAGCTGGCCCGAGATAGACGAGCTCAAGGACCGCATCGCAAACCCTGACGCATATGCAGGTGCTGCAGTTGCAGAGACCACTACTGAGGCACCAAAGCAAGAGGCTGCCAAGGAAGAGGAGGTCGAAGAGGTTGAAGAATCTGGTGACGAGGGATTCGGAAGCATGTTTGACTAATTTCAGAAAGAATCTGCGTAGTCTTTGTGGGCATGAAAATGGGATCACATAGATGGTTTGCAGCAGGTACCTGAAAATTTATGTCAATGAGAATATCGCATAGAACTCCCAAATCATACTGGGGCAATTTGGTGACTTTGCGGATTGGAATTTCTCCTGCGTGAAATGAGAATTGAGGTCATATAGACTCTCCTAAATGGTCAGTCACTTTTTTTTTCTCAACACACCCTCTCTCACATGATTACCAAACAAAGCTTTTTAACCCTGACTTCCATGAAGACACACAATACAACAAACTTTATGACTGTGACTTAAGAATATTCTCATTCATTATTTTTCTACATAGCAAATCTATACTGATTATATTATACAGATGTGTCTTTATTCAGAACCTGCTGGGCAACGTCTATTGCGGCTTTCGGTAGCCCCGCCAATCTCGCAACTTTAAGTGCATGACTTCTTCTGTTCACCCCTTTTCTCAACCTATGCACGTAGCTGAAGCCTCCATCCTCATGCTCTGCTACATCCGTACAGTAGTAGCCTACCCCTGGCATCTCCCTCGCCATGTCTACTAATGCATGGAAATGTGTCGCAAATAATGTCCGGCATTGATTTACATGATACAGATGATGTAGACATGCAAACGCAACTGCCGTTCCATCCTCTGGTGTTGTCCCTCGGCCGATCTCATCCATAATGACGAAACTACGCGGGGTTGCGTGCTTCAATATTGCTGCCGTCTCCAGCATCTCAACCATAAATGTAGATTGATCGCGATATAGGTCATCCGCTGAGCCAACTCGACTAAATATCTGGTCTACAATGCCTATCTCAGCATACTCTGCAGGTACATAAGAGCCCACTTGCGCCATGATTGTGATGAGGGCATTCTGCCTCAGAAAGGTGCTCTTGCCCGCCATGTTCGGGCCTGTAATTAGCCATATGCGCTCTTGATCACCTACGAAGCAATCATTGGTGATGAAGCTACGCCCTTGTTGCTGAAGACCGCCCTGCACTGTTGGATGTCGACCCCCAACTATCTTGTGGGCCGAAGTCTGGTTCAGAATCGGACGTACCAGGGCCTGCTCTTCTGCTAAGATGGCGAATGAGCAAGCTATGTCAAGCTCGTCCAGAACTGCAGCATTCCGGCGTAATTTAACAAGGTTTAGAATGACTTTCTCACGCAGTTTTTGGAAGACACGCTGCTCTTCTCCACGGATCTGCAGCTTGACCTGGTCGATTGTTTGTCCAAGATTGGTCCATTCAGGATGATGAAAAGACCTCGTGCTTTTGCTTGAGCTTACGCTCCTGACCTCTGTCATGGTGCGAGTATCCTTGCCCTTTACGTGACAGATATGTCCAAGGCCCGGAGTCCAGCGAAGCGTAAGAGTTGATAGGCCAAGTCGACTCTGCAGGTCGTCATTGAGCAGTGATTTCTCAATAATAAGCCGCTCCAAGTCCTTATGCAGTTTCTGTAATGCCGAACTCGCCACCGGCTTCATGATCCATACATCACCATTCTCGGCGTAGTGCTCCCTTAGGCTTGTGGGCTTCTTCTTTCCACGGCCCCTGGCAACAGCTGCAACGTCCTCTGGAGAACCTTCGGAGCTGGCAATCTCTTCGGCAAGTACCATCATCGCTCCAGCTTCACCATCCTCTAGGCGATGCTGCTGGACAATACCCTCTTCATCTACGGCTTCTTTTATTCGACGTGCAAGAGTGACAGGCCCTTGAAGCTCAATGCGTGCGACCATATTTGTCAAGCACACTTGTTGTGTTGCCCAGCTCGGGCCCAAAGCCTCCGTCCCCTGTATTGCAAGGACAACTTCGTGCGTAGCAAGGATAGTGTTGGCCAATGCCAGAAGATCATCAGGATTTCCTCTGCCCAATGCAAATTTCTGTACTAAGCGCTGAGAATCATGGCAACGTCGAAGTAGGGCCACTATGTGTTCCCTTAAGGCTGAGCTTTGGAGCATGCGGCTGACTAGATCTAGTCTTGCGTTAATAACCTCAAGAGAAGTAGACGGGGCACCTGCTTAGCATTAATGTCGTTTATCCCATAGGAATTTATGATTAAAATACGTACTGAACCAATCATTCAATAATCTGGCTCCGCTTCTTGTGACTGTGCGACGCACGGCGTGCAGCAAGCTCCCCGCAGTGAAGCCGTCTCGGATTGTCTCTTTGATTTCTAGAGCTCGCACACTATTTCGGTCAATTCCCATGACTTCTGTTGCCTCATATCGGAGCGGAGGTTGAAGTTTCATACTCAGACCCCGCAACCGGGTCTCAACGTAGTGCAGTAGAATATTTCCGGCCGCAACCTCCTCGGGCAAGAACTGTGCCGCAGCAGATACTGAGACCTCGCTCTCAAGCATTGGACTCCACTCGGTGATAGATCGTGTGCTTGCAGAAGGGCAGTATGTAACAAGACGACGATCTTCCGCTAGTACATTAAACAGCCCATGGGTCTCCACACCTTCTAGACTTTTATCAAGAACTATTTCACGGGCCCCAATACGTGACAGGATAGATGAGAGCATGGATAATGTTGCCGACTGCGTGAAGAAATGTCCAGTAGATAAATCTAGCCAGGCCAAGCCTATCGTCATCGACCCCAGCTGCGGAAGATTGGAGCCCTTCTTATCTATCATAGGACTGGTAGGCGACACATTTAGAGACAAAGTATCCTCGGCATGGATGGCTAGAATGTAATTGTTGACATAAGGGTCCATGAAGTTTTCGTCAATCAACGTTCCAGGGGTGATAATCCGAGCAACTTTTCGATCATGGAGCAATCCGCCCGCCTTGACCTTACTAGATTCATCATTTGGAAATTCCTCGGCAATAGCAACATATCTGTTTAAATCTTGCACGAGAATCTTTAGAAACCGCTCCAGTTGAAAAAAGGGGAATCCTGCCTGCGCTTGTTAGTTAGGAGAAAATGCGGAGGACTCGACACGCACCATCGACACCGGACCTGCATTGGTTCTTTTCTGGGCCACTTTGAGGTTCAAAAGTGGGCCAAATTCCTCAGCATGCTCGAAATATAATTCGTAAAAGCCACCGACGCGAGTCAATAGGACACAGTTCTCAAACTTCCGCATATTGCTACGGGCCTGAAGCACCACAGTTGGATATGTCGGGGATTCATCTTCGGCAGGTAGAGGTTCAAGTGGAAGCAAGCCTTGTGGGAGATCATCCAGTTTAACAGTCGTAATCTTCCTCGCCCATGTACCTCTGCATTGCGAAAATGCCCTTCTGGACGGCAATGGCCGCCGCACGTGATCATATCTCCTGGCAGCTAATGCGGAGAATTTGCCATACACGGAACCCGTACGATCGAGCGCGCAAAATATTGCTCGACGGGAAGCTGGAATGACGCGTACATGTCCATTTAAGCTCCACATTAGGCATTGCAGAATAGTTCTGTTCTGTCTCTGACGGAAATGGAATAGGAGAGGGACTTGGACTGTACGACTTGCTTGAGGAGATCTGGCGAAGCGAGCCTGAATGATTAAAGGTAGGTAAGCGGTAGGTACCCGAGCCGGAGTACCTTCACTGTCTACTAGCGCCTATTCTTCCTTCATTTCATCGAGCGCAGCGGAACTCTTGTCTATCTACACTTCATGCATGGCGTTAGTCTGCTCTACATAACCATGTTGCAAGCATGATGCTGCAGTGGAAATAAAAGTAATAAGGGCATTATTATTTTTGTTTTATTTGTTTATTCTATCAAGGCTATCAGATTCACGTCTACAAGACGGTGCATTTTGCTGGTAATCCGCATGGTCCCTCCTTGTCCTTTGTCTCTGATTGCGTCTGCTGCTTGCCGTTGCTTGCTGTTTCTTTTGGTGGCTGGGTATTGTTGGCCCCGCTCTTCGCCGGTTCCGCGTCCTTCGTTCCGTTTGTTGATGCTATGGGTCCATCTAGTCATGCAAAGTTGACCTTCAGGACTGCATTACCAAAGGACTCGCCCTGAGTCCTTGCCAAGTCCAGCTCGAGGGCGGAAGGCTGGCGGGAGCCGTCAGGACCCTAGACGCTCCTGTTAGTCGTTTTGCAGTGGCACAACGGAGTGAATGCTTACTGCGAAGGATCCAGCACCCCATGGGGAGCCGCCGTGGATTTCATCGAAGCTTGAAAGAAGAGGGAATGCAGTCTTGTATCCGAGAGGGACATAGATAATTCCGTGATGGGCTAGAGTGGACATCGCAGCGATGTTGGTGGACTCTTGTCCACCGCCTTGAGTGCCCGTGGAGACGAACAGACCGGCGTACTTGCCCCAGTACTTTCCACCAGCCCATTGGGCTCCAGTAGTGTCCCAGAAGCTCTTCCACTGCGCTGGGAAATTGCCATAACGCGTGGGAATGCCGAAAAGGAAGGCATCGTAGTTCTCGAGAGTGGCTGCATCAATGGTTGGGACGTCGTGCTTTGGTGGGGCATGCATCTTTGTCAGGACATCCTCGGGAAGCGTTTCGGGAACCCTAACGGAAGTGTCAGCTCTGCCGACAGTGATATTCATGGTAGCTTGACGTACTGGAAGATATCTGCACTGATACCGGCTTTCTTGAGACCTTCCTGCTCAGCCAATGCAAGCTGGTGGATGTGGCCATAGAGGGAATACTGGTTAGAAGATGTAGTCAGTATCATGGCAACAAGAGGCTTTCCCGTTCACTATCAAAGGAGAGTTGACCGTCACACGCCAATCAACGCCATGGCAGGAGCATTGCAATTGCAGCAGGCCATTGAGCACTGCGCCATGCATCGGTTGACGTGGGGATCTACTGTAGCATCTAGAGCTACATGGACAGGCCAGGGTGTACACACATAGATGATGGCTACTCTGGGGGCCATGGTGAAGTGTGAAGTGAAGAAGTAGAGTAGTATAGTAGTATATGGATCAGTTGATCTTGTAGATAGAGTCGAAGCGATTGATTGCGTTCAATGGAGGATGGGGAACTGGGTATTGGGTATTGGGGAGGGGAAAGGAAAGGAAGACAGAGGGCGGATGTGCGGAAAGATGAAAGCTTATGTAGTCTTTCCGGCCAAGCTACGAGGCACATACAGTAGTGAGGTAGGCAGGTAGACAGGTAGGCAGGTCGGCAGGTAGACAGGTCGGCAGGTAAGGTTCCCAGGCAGGTAGTCAGGCAGGAAGCTGCCCAGGGAGGCAAGTGTCTGGTCACTCTGGGTACTCTGGTGGCGTGGAGGCGTGGCATGCCCGGCCTAGCTTCTTCCAGTTCTGCCGCAGCCTTGCGACAAGTGGCATGCTGCAAGCGGTCTAGCGGCACTGTCGGTCAGCACATCTGGCTCCTGACTGAGCATTGATAAGGATTAGGGATTGCTGACTTGCCGTAGACCGTGGACCGTAGACCGTGGACCGCAGACCGTAGTACCTTGCCGTACTCTACACTATGTCCTTCCCTCCCCACCTTGCCTTACGAGTTGCTTTGTCCTGTATGCGTGGAGCATGGGCCATCCACATCCACATCCATTACTGAGATTGACAAAGCATTATTAAATCTGCCATAATCACCAGCAGTGCTCCGCATCAGAATGCTGAACCAGCAGTCATTACTGTAATGCGCTGTACTGTCATGTCATCCGTTGCTCCGTTGCCCCGTTGCCCCGTCGATCTACTCTACTGCATTGCATCCTTACGCCACGTGCATTACCACAAGCACGCCATGGTAGGATGAGGATTGTAGCTTTCTGTCTTTTAAATGTGCCTTTGGATCCACACCACGATGTCCCTCTTTTCCCCAGTGAAGAATGATTTCCTTTTCTTCTAAACATCTACGGAGCATCCTCTTCCTGTACTCTACCTTGGACACGAGGCTTGTTCCAATTACTCTGTCGAACAACAGTCGTTGACAACTGACATTGGCTTGTTACTTACAACGCCAGCTGGTGTTTTGCTGATAGCGGCGACGCCTCCGGTCGCTTCTGCCCCCTCTCGTTCAATCCATCCAAGCACATATTCCTATGGGATGTAAGAGATATATGAGAGAAGGCTTGCCATTAGCCAATGACACAAAGAGATTTTCCAGGTTTGAAGAGCTCACGGATGACTCGTCAGTCATGACATCCTAATCACACTGTTGTCTATCGTTCTGCATCTGTCTTCCAACTTTGTCAAATGTTGGCCTGGAATAATCATTTACTCCTCCTCTATTTCTTGCTGCATAAGGCGTTCTATCGGAAAGTCAGCTAACGTGTCCCCGAGCTCACAACTCATCTTCTAAATTAGTACTCACCCCATATCCGATTGGCGGATTTCGATATTACTTCAGCCTTAAGCAACAACTTCTGTTGATATTTTTGCTCGTCATCAGAGTGCAGAAGAAGCTTCTTTGGCTGGGCCTGAAAATTTCTACAATTAGCACAGAACACGAAAATTAACGAACAACCTCTCAGTCGTCAGTGTATAATTGTTTCAATGACTGAATCAAAGAGTGATTACCAGCAGGAGAATCGGGACGAGGTCACGAGCATTGGCGGCAGCAAGTGCCCCAACACTTTTGTAGCCATTTTCCCACAACATTCGAGCTGTACGACTCTTAACGTATGTAACTTGAGCAAGGGCCAAGAGGTCCGACCTAGCACCTGTTCCATCATGGTGAGCTTTTAGGATCAAAATCATGCAAGACGTGAAGCTGACCTGCTTTTAGTCTATCGGACATATGATCGAGAGCTGCCGCCAATGCACCCCATCCCATTCGTTCACAGAACTTGACCATTCCCGCGGCGAAGCCGTGGCAGGTCTGAGCCAGAGTTTGCACTACACCGCGAGAGATGTCATACTTTCTAGCAACAGCGTGGATAGGCAGCTCGTTACAAAGATCTCGAAGTTGAAATGCCGCGTAAAATCGTCTGTGTATTTGTGCCATCTCCGAGTCCTCTGGGCTTTTTTCCTTAAAATACCCTCCTTGGGCCCTGTGGCGTCGTTAGAAATAATTTTAATTTTAAATGGCATACTAACAATTTGTTGACCAATGTCGGCTTGATACCCACGAGATTCAATACCCTCATTCCGCTTTCGTCAAGGGCATCCATTTCCTTTCGAAATTTCTGCCAGTTCACATCACCCTGTGATGAATGGACAGGTGTAAATGTATAGAGTACGTGCATTTCGCCGTCCATAACAAAGGCTTGTACCGCTCTCTTCAATTGTTTATAAATGAAGATTCCATCTTCAGGTGTTAGCGAAGATGCTACTATGGCTTGGCCAAGTAATGTTGGTTCAAATGTGCATGCTGAGTCCATTTTGATCAGTCCAAGCATTACAAGACTAGTGAGGGTGGTCTTGACTAGTTTTTCGAGTTCGACATAATCTATGGTATGATAGAGAAGTGTCTTCTTGACATAGTCGTCAATCGCAGAGTCACTTGTCGCGAGTTTTGTAGCAATAACTTCAAGTAGTGCCCTAGTATGTTTCGTCAGAGGTATATCAATCAATACTCAAAATAGACTAGGGACATCATTACCTGTCTATACCTCGCTTTTCTGGGGATAAGCAGCTTGTAATATTTGGCAAATCGGCTTCCATAAGCTCGGCAACAGCCTCAAGATCGTCTTTCTGACAACATATATAAGTCTCGCCGATTTCATCTTTGCCTTTCCGGCCCGCTCTGCCCCTCATTTGTCGTCTTCTGTTGTCAATAAAATGTTCAATACAAATATGTCCTTTTAGAGGGGCTTCTCACAGCATAGACGGCGCCACCAAGTCACGGCCCATTCGGGCGCCATGGAGTATGACCCGACGTGCAGGCAAATTGATACCTGCAGCCAGGCTGCATGTTGCAACGATGACTTTCAAGATACCCTGGTCATATGCCTTGGCAACAAGGTCACGTTCTTCAGTGGTTAAGCCGGCATCTTTGCCTCGTTAGTGATCGATCTGACGTATATGGAATAAGAAAGAACCAACGATGAAATGCAACTCCATAAGGTACCGTTCGCTCAAGAGTATGGTCAAGTCCAGTTATCGTACTCCTCAAATCTGACATCAATTCTCGCCTTTTTTCGGTGACACCACTTGGCAACTCATCTGGCGTTGGCATAGCTCGACTGATCAAATCCGCATCAGACTCACACCGCCCACGACTATTACAGAAGACCAGGGCACCATATCCAGCCACCGCGGTTTCACAAGCTAGTGCAATGACTGCGTTCAATAATTGATTATTGAGTTCGGGGTGCTGTGATGGCTGTATATTCCTACAAGCATGGAGAGCAGATTGAACCAGCGATGGGTTTCGAGAGTTAAGCTGTGTAGCGGTCTTGTAGAAGCGGCTCGATGTCGAGACAGGGTATACGGCTCCTTCGTAAACAATGTGCTCCTCTATTGGAATAGGACGGTATTTTGAAATATAAAATTTTGCATTCAACCATTTAGCTAGTAGTTCAGCGTTCTGTCAATGTTTAGTAAGCATGTTATGCGCATAGCGGATGATTGAGAAGGACATACAGGGAGTGTAGCGCTCATGCCAACCAGCTGCATGCTCTGCTCTAAGCTTAACAATTTGGTTGCCATCAGCTCCATAAGGTAGCCTCGCCCATCATCGTCTAGCATATGAAGCTCGTCCATAACCACAATGCCTAATTTGTCAAAACTGCAGTCTTCGATAGCTGCATTCACGAGCGCATTTGCCTATCGCCATCAGTGACTGGTAGAGGGAAAATTGTAGAATCTTACTTTTTCTATTGTACAAACTGCTATATCCATATCTGCCCATGAAGCCCTCGCCTTGCTGCCTCCAATGAATCCAGCCACCCGGATAGAATCTTCATCGCCCCTTTTCCGCCACATCGAGGCATGCTCCTGGGGGTGGGTCTTCTTTAGGACACCATCAACGGCGGCTCGTAAGAAGCGCAGTTTTTCTTGCACAAGGGCAACATATGGGAGACAGAGTATAGCTTTCTTGTCCGGATGTTGAATGATTTTTTTGATCATCAATACATCAGCAACCAAAGATTTCCCGCCTCCTGTGGGAGCGGTGTAGACTAGATTCCCTTCTCCATCAATCAGTTTATCCGCTAAGAGGCATTTCGACTGCCACGGATAGATACTGTTTATCCCTAAAGAGGAAAAATTGAGAACAAGCTGCTCAGGAAGGCCATATGCTGGATGGGACAAAGACAGAAGCGGTTCACAGTCAGGTGTTGGGGTTGCTGCTATAGCTCTCCTTTGTGAGTAAATCGAAACCTCATTTGGCTGTAGCCCAAGTGATGGAGAGTTACTGATGCCACTAGCTTTCAATCTCCTATGCTGGTCACTCCCGCTCGGACGAGCAAAGTCCTTCCTCGGGAGCCGGCTCGTTATGTCTGAACAGACAGCTTTATTGGACGATTCAGCTGCAACGGCTGCGTCCTCAATGGATCTTTTTTCTCCGAGCTTAGATACTGTAGTAGAAGTAGTTTTTGCAGTTTCGACTGATGTTTGATGACCGACATATGCAGTCGTTCGCCGGTAGGACTGCCCAGTATCCATACCAACTATTACATCGATCCACCAAGTATAATACAGATCGATCTAGATCCAGTTGCGTGGCCTTTGTCTATGGCTGGCCAACAAAGCATCTAAGCACATTGAAGTTGTGTTGTTCTGGGGTTACCTAGGTTGTTTAGACAAGTACAACAGGCAAAACAATGATGTCGCGTTGAGTTGCACTGACAGTCGCGTAGTTCGACGCGAAGTCACGTGACCAGTGCGTCCTATTAAACGAACCCTGCAAACGAATACTGAGTTAGAGCGAATCGGCTTATCGGTGTTTATTATTGGCGCATGTTTGTACCTGGCAAGTTCTACCTGCAGGCATAGCTGTAGCGTCGCGCGCGAGAACTTTCCTACCTACATGCACATGTCCAGGTTACCACACGTATGTATGTATCTGAGAGATTTGGGCCGACTGCTTTGCCATCAAGCCCTAGATCGTTCCAAACATGCAATCTTACACGGAATATTAATACATGTCCTCTTTTGTTATCCCTCTTCTACATTGTCACATTTCATATAGCAATTGGCTTTAGATCAAGGATCTTCCTTTCTTCTGGAACACACGGGTATGCACTCGCTTCCTAGCATCCGGCCCATCTCTATTCATCACTACCGAAGACTTCGAACATTTGCCTCCCGGCTTTTTCATCGCACCTACTAAGTAAATGTTAAGAAGAATGACACATGTCCGAGGCTCGAGACGGCATCCTATTTCATTCTCATCTATTTAGGTGCAAGCACGCAGGTTTCTTTTGTGTAATATTCGAAAGCCTCGCCA
Organism: Aotearoamyces nothofagi; assembly: GCA_015345905.1. NCBI lineage: Eukaryota > Fungi > Ascomycota > Leotiomycetes > Leotiales > Tympanidaceae > Aotearoamyces > Aotearoamyces nothofagi. The sequence continues at coordinate 695,838 of JADDTR010000003.1, read as the reverse complement.
GTGGTCAAACCACACAATATCACCACCCATTTCGACTCGCCATAGACTGCAGTAAAGAATCATCCGGATTATAGGGATATTCAGCAGATGGCATTATGCAGTATATACTTACCATCCATTCCGTAGGACCTGTACAAACGAATGTATATCACGTGCACGTTGACTTCATCCTTCACTGGGCATTCTTGACCTGCAAATATACGCTTTTGCCTTTATCCAGTATCGTCGATTCGGCGCAATACTAAACGTAGTTCCTAAATCCATCGAACTAAGAAGAATACCAAGGCTTCTCTACACGAAAGAAGCCTTCTTCTACGTAAACTGAGTCTGCACCAGTGCGTACATTGAGTGCATTTCCACTACTAAGCGAGCGTCTCCGAGACCATCACTCTCTCTAGAACTTCAAGTCTCCCCCATTCTCACTCCCATCATCCTCAACAAGGCGTATACAGATCCTCCTCCAACACACCTCAGTATAGACATGCGGATATCTACCTAAAAGGCCTATCTCGCGATAATACCTCTTTCGATTCTTCTCAACTGTTACAACATACCAGCTCGAGTGCCCTTGTTGGTCGTGTGAGTGAGAGAAGGGCGGGCCTGATTCTTCGGCCCACAACAAGCTTCGGATTCCACGTTCCACCAGCAAGCAAAGCTTTTCTACGAAAAACAGCAGACTTCACTCGATGGGTCGAAGTCTAGCCACTACCTTTGTACGATAGCCTCAATCTGTTGCGCTTCGTGGTTGGAGGCGGTTGTTCCCCCACTTGCAGCGACCACCTAGTCACGGCACTCTTCAATAACCTGCGGCGCCTTCAAGATGACCAAGGTGGACAGCGACTCGTTAGAAAATGTGACACCCTTACACGAGGTGGCATCGGCGACACCTGACGGCAGTCTAGATAGAGTCTCTCCAGCATCACACCAAATTGAATCCGCAGTACCCGCCACCACCTCGCCTCTTCCACCTCAAGATGCCAACTCAGAACTATCAGCAAATGCTCCTGCGCGTGCAGCCGTTTCACAGCCTATGACAGCTTCAACATCCTCGTCTTCCAATCCATCCTTGAAGGATGTTGCGACTGGAACCGCATCGCCCTATGGCACTCGATCTCGCAACCGAGCAGGAGTGTCCCGACCGAATTACGCCGAGGACCGTGAGATGGAAATGGAATTTGAGATTCAGGCTCCTTTGAAGGAAGATGATTCGCGAAAGCCGGTTCGCTCAGTCGAGCCACCTTCAACAGCGTTGTTGGAACCTAACCCGCCTACCGTCACCGTTCGACGACCACCGGTAACTGCAGCTGAGCAGAACAACGGAGGCCCCGGCATAACGAAGGATCACATACCTGGGACCTTGACCTTTTCTGCCAATCCCACAGCGAGCACCTCCGCTCAGCCTTCCAAAAAGCGCAAAGCTACAGCCCAGCCTACGCCAGCACTCACATACATTCAGGCCTCTGTCAACGCAGCACCAGCCGGTGGGCAAACAGTTACCCGGAGGGCTAGTACAGCTACACAGGCTGGTGTTGGTGCTCGCGAGTCTAATCTGCTCAGCTTCGAGAAATGTGGTGCTCATCTAAAAGATGGCAAACTTGTGGCTGACGATGGTACCATACTAGGAGTCAACGGTATGTCTTGATATTGTTTTAAGCGACCTCTCATCTCCTGAAGTCTATTTTTGGGGGGAATTTTCTTAATTCCTACGCCAATTCCCGTTATGAATATGAACTGACGATGAATTAGATCACGTGTATCTTGTCTGTGAGCCACCAGGCGAGCCGTATTATCTTGGACGAATCATGGAATTTCTTCACGTCAATAACGATCACAGCAATTCCGTTGATGCCTTACGCATGAACTGGTACTACCGTCCAAAGGATATTGGACGGAAGGTCAACGATACACGGCAAGTATTCGCATCCATGCACTCCGATATAAGCCCTCTAACTGCACTTCGCGGAATGTGCCAAATCCAACATAAGTCCGAGATTCCGAATTTAGATGAGTTTAGGAGAACTCAAAATTGTTTTTGGTACGAGAAATTATTCGACAGGTACATTCATCGCTACTACGAGGTCATACCAACAAGCCAAGTTGTCAATGTCCCTGCAAATGTGAAAAGAGTCCTTGATGATCGATGGAAATTTATTCTTGTTGAATCTGGTCGAGGTAAAGAATTAACAAGTGCAGTAAAATCCTGTAAGAGGTGTAGCGGGTATTGCGCAAGGTATGTTTGAATAGCCCATTTACAAATCTCGGTGGTTAATACGTTTTCTAGCAATGACTCTGTTGACTGTGCCGTGTGTTGCCAAACATACCACATGAATTGCGTACGGCCTCCATTGCTAAAAAAACCCTCGCGAGGTTTTGCCTGGGCTTGTGGACCCTGCAGTCGTGCCCAGGAGAGAAAACTGGAAGCTCGAAACACGCCTAATTTGGCAGACGCAGGCGCTGACGCTGAGGATGAGGAAATGATAGACGATGAAGATGATGACGCACATCTAGCCGAGGACGACCTAGACACAAGACGCACAAGTCCAGTCCAATCTGATGAAGGAGATCTATCAGTTTATCCTGGCACACCCGAGCAGATACACCAAGCCAGTCTGTGGCCATTCCGTTACCTCGGCGTTCACTGTAAGGTTGAGGACGCCCTTGATTACGATGATCGTATTTATCCCCGAGCCAGCTCGCGACTTGGTCCGAGGCATCAGGCAAATATTATCCAATGGCACGGCAGGCCCGTAGAGCTTGTTAAGTCTGCAGATATCAAGAAGAAATATGTGAAGGGAAGCAGTCATAAAAAGGATGCGAAATTATCAAAAGAAACTCTCGCTGCTCTCGAAGCAGACAAAATTGCGCGGGAAAAACGTCCTAAATGGGTTATGGACGAACCTCATGGCTACGTGCACCGTGGAGAAGACCATGATAATGATGATCCGAAAAATACAGCACGGATACTGTTTAAATCCCCTGAGCTCTCAGGCGTATTAGGTGCAGACGGTCAAGATCTGACGGAGGATTATCTTGTCCGTGCACGACCTTTTGCAAAACAGATCGGTGTTACAGAATACTCCGTAAATTTCCTAGACAAAGCAGTGAACATTTTCTTCGCGTGCAAATACGACGTTGAAGCTGCGCTTAGAGAGCTCTCCAAAATCCAGAAGAAAGATCTGAAAGAGCCAGAGTTAACACCTACTGAATTAAAGAAATTCGAGGACGGGGTCACCAAATTTGGTTCCGAATTGCATAGCGTTAAGAAACACGTTAAAACTGTCAGCGCCGCTAATATTACTCGTTTCTACTATACATGGAAGAAGACTGAGCGTGGTAAACAAGTTTGGGGCAACTATTCTGGTAGGAAGGGCAAGAAGGAAGCAAAGAAGGCAGAGGTAAATGTTGGTAAACTGCAAGACGATGTGGCAGACGATTATGATGATTCTGCCTTTGATACCGACAAGGCTGTGGAGAAGAAAAAGGGGTTTCAATGCAAGTTCTGCTCGACGCGGGCATCTCGACAATGGAGGCGGGCTCCAAATACACCTGCTGGCACATCAATATGGGTCGACCCCCCAAACAAGAGTTCCGGTAAAGACAAGAGCCTTCAGTTGTTGGTTGCACTTTGCCTAAGTTGTGCGGTAGTATGGCGTAAGTACGCCGTTCAATGGGAAGATGACGATCATGGAAAGAAGTCTTCTCAGAACGGTGGTCGTACCAACAAGCGCAAGGTGGATGATTCTTTAAGAGAATTCCAACTGAGCGAGCTTAGCTGGACCGGGAACAACACAGATGCAGCTACAACTCCTACAGGAGGGACCCCAATACCTCAGACGACGGGTCTATCTCTCATACAGGAGCCGGCAAGAAAAAAGGCAAAGAATGGCCCTGATAAAGACCATTCAGATCCTGCAGCTCTGGATTCAGGTGGAGTAGTGACTACTGGTCAACAAAAGAAGAAAACTGTCGAAAAACCAGTTGGTCCACCCCCCGCCCCAGAAATACCAAAGCCTAGGATCCTGCCATGCTCCATTTGTCTTGAGATGGAGCCAATGGGTGATCAGCATCTCTCATGTAGGGAGTGCAGAATGACAGTTCATCGCAATTGTTATGGTGTAGTTGGTGAGACTCGTGGTCTCAGCAAATGGGTTTGCGATATGTGCTCCAATGACCGGAACCCGCAAGTCTCTATAGTAAGTTCTCGAGACGTATCATATCTCTATTTCTGAGCTAACCTTTGAAGCAATACAAATGTATGCTTTGTCCTGTAGATATTGTCGTTCAGGATTTCGTTGAACCACCAAAGACATCCCATAAGAAGAAAACGGAAAAGGAGCGAGAAAAGGATCGAGTAGAAAGGGAAAACGCTATGAAAGCTGCCGACTTCTACAAAAAGAAGCAGGAAGAGATGAATCGTCCGATAAATCCTCGAGAGCCCTTGAAACGAACTGCGAACAACAATTGGGTTCATGTCACATGCGCAGTTTGGACTCCAGAGGTGAAATTTGGCAATGCCAAAGCTTTGGAGCCGTCTGAGGGTATTCCTTCAATTGCTTCTGCCAGATACGATGAGATCTGTAAAGTTTGCAAAAAAGGAAGCGGTGCTTGTGTGGCCTGTCACTCATGTCGAGCTCCCGGTATGTACTTCTTTTAAAAATGATAAGCAGTTTCGCAACTAACGGCTTCCTAGTCCACGTAGAATGCGCGCATCAAGCTGGTTACCTCCTTGGCTTCGATGTTTCTCCAATCAAAGGCTCACGCAGGGACCAGTTCAATACAGTCACTATTAATGGAGAATCAGGTATAATGACAGCCGCCATCTGGTGCAAGGAGCATGTTCCAACAAAGACTATCGTTCATCGGATGCATGATATCGTTGATGAGACCGGCATCAACGCGCTGCAGCTCTATGTCCAGAATTTCAAACAAGCAGATTTGGCATTAACAGGCACTGTCCGCAAAGCAACTCTGGTAAATCAATCAACCAAAATTGCCAATCAAGCTCCTAGTCTGGCTGTTTCTAACCGCCGAACATCCACCGCAGCCGTTGTAGGCAATGGCGTTCGAGGTTCTGTACCGAACGTCAAATGGGAGGAGGCTTCTGGCTCTGGGAGCCTGGATCTCCTTTCCAATACTCCCCGCAGACCTCAAAAATCCGACAGCTGCGTCACCTGTGGAGTAGATGTAAGTCCGAAGTGGTGGCCATACCCGTCACCTTCAAGCATTGTCTCCACTTCAGCGAGACAGCTATGCGGAAATCAATCTGCCTCAGTCCAGGGCGATGTCACATCACAAGAGATTAGCCAAACTATTATAAATGGGCACTCCATTCAAAGCATACCCCAGGCCAGCCCCAAGCAACACGTCGCCTTAGCAGCCGCTGCCTTGCGTGAAGAGACTCCTGTGTCAGACTCTGCTTCAGAGGGGTTTCAATGTCATAAATGTCATTGGAAAAAGGTGAAGAAGCCTCCCGCGTCCCCAACTGTAGGATTACCTCTAGAGCAAAACTTGCCTCAGCCCCACTCTTCTACTCCAGCTCCAACAGCTGCGACTCCCACCATGGCAAGTCCTGCTCCAATGCAATCCGCTTCACACTATCCCTGGCATCCAGCGGCCGGGTACTCGCCTCCTGGACACTACAACGATTGGTCACGCTCTTCAACCGCCGTTCCACAGCCCATCAGTACAATACATCAGTTCAATGAGAATCGATCGCCTCGGGGAACACTTCCTAGCCATCACCTAACTGGCCAACCTCAGGCTCGGCAATCTATTACGGCTATTCCCCTATCACCTCGTCTTAATGGGCCAATAGTTCAACAGGCAGGAAATGGCTATCCACCTTCCCCCCATCGTACGATAAACGGCGGTCATCAGATTCCAAATGGAGGCTTCGTATCCTACGCTTCTACCAGACCCCCGCCACAGCATCTCACAAATGGCGGTCCACCTCCTCGTGCTCCTGAAAATCCCTTCTCCCAGAGCAATCATTCTTCGTTCCACTCACAATTTGGTGTCGGCCATGGTAGCCCACCAGCCTCTCGTGAACAGCTCTCAATAAACCGAGAATCTAACAATCATGCTAACGGGGGACGTTCGAGCGACGGTCGTGTCAATGGTGGTGCCAGTGCAAGCCCATCACTTCGAAACCTACTTTCGTAGGACAACTATGTTGCAGTAGTACTTGTCCTTATATATAACTGGGATACATAGCCGTATGTGTGTGGTCACAGTCTTTCTCGTGGTGTTTTAAGGGGGGTGGCGAACATAATTGGTGTTCAATAGTGGCGTTTACAGGCAGATACTATACTGTATTACCAGGCTCGTGGATTTATGGAGTTTATCGTGAGACTATATATTAGAATAACTTCACCTACAGAGGAATGTTGCAATCGTTAACAAGCTAGAACATAATTACTTCTTTGGCTTATCATATCTGCTGGTAATGTCCACTAGCGCAATACGTCTATATACTCCGACCGACTAACTCCTTCTACTACTTATTCCATAGTAGTTCTACGCTTCTATTACTAAAGTACAAATACCTTATATAATACTATTATAGCTGCCATACGTCTAGGGTTAAGCCTACTAGTAGTACTCCTACTCACCTCTAGAGATATGAACCTACTTAGCCAAGTACTTACCTACCTACTAGTCCTACCTACCTTACCCACCTTACCTCCTAGCTGCTAATAACAGGTACGGTAAGTACCTACATAAGTACTTGGTGGTATGTACCTTCCTGGAGTGCTAGGTAGTTATTGCTTGCTGCCTAAATAAGTGCTTGTCTACCTACAGTCGTGAATATGCAAGATTACTAGATATTAGGTAACTACTACTACATAGTTACTACTACTACTATTACTACTACTACTACTACTACTAATACGTACTCTCTCTGTACCTATGAGCATTACTACGTACTACTATACTATTCATAGCTGTTGGAAAATGGAGTGGAAGCTAATCCAGTTGTATATCTAGATACCTTAGATTCCAAAAATTCCCGCAAATGATATTGCTGAGACTGTATTGAGAGTCAAGTACTTCATTTAGTAGAGATAGGAGATATAATGCCTTATTTATACCCAAATGTAAAAATGACTGCATATTCCAACATGCAGCACAAACCTATATTTAATGTGATTTCCGGAATATGTATAAATAGGTTATGGTATAGAACTTAACCCATCGCAATGTCACTAGTTGGTACTAGTATCTTGCCAATAATAAGGTAAGTGCCTGGCACTTGTGAAATAACTTCAACCTGAACTTTTGCTCAAGGATTTTGCCTTTATATATTTAATAGTAGGCACTTCGTATGTATAATAGGTGAAGAAATCAGTACAAACTGATCAAAATAGCACAAATGTAAGTAGACTGATTATAATAATACCTTTTAGGCCCGAGTTGGAACTTTTGCTTTCCCTTTTGTAGTGTAAGATATTAAGTTTTGAAGTACGCAAAATTTATATCAGGTACCTATATCTATCCTTTATGAACCGGTTAACAGTTAAGTCGGTGTAGAACTGGTGTTACTATATTGATTAATTATTTTAATTATTTGTCTTGAGCCCATTTCTTAGCCGAATGTAAGAGCAACTGCACTGCATATTTAAAAATATCGTACAAATTAGCATTTGATGCAGCCTTCGAATATGTCAATAAATACATTTTAAAAGACTATAGAAGTGATGGCCAACTCAGGCTTGAATGCTACATGGTATCACTCTCTATACAGGAAGAGCTTATCCTTCAGTAGTTCCCTAAACAATATAATATGTTCCATACTATTTCAATCCAGGTGGGGTACTGTAGGTACCTTTATACATATTATCAAGTACCTTATTTATAACGGCCGGGAAGCTTTTGTTAATTACCAGGACCTACTTCAAACGTTCGGAAATTACCTTAATTATACCTATCTAAGATATCCCGATTAGTAATTTTGAGCTCAAAATGTAACCAATAAAAATAGTCACATATTTGAAAATTGTGCACCCTAATTTCGATTTTTGTAATATATATAGATACATTATTGTATTAAGTCGATGTTGAGCTTGTATTGAAACCTTTTCAATATCAGCTAAATATAGACCTGATATCGATTCAAAATCAACTTAGTATTGGCCTGTATAGATATAGTATTAAGTTAGTCTTTGTATTGCTTTATATAATACACTATTACTAAGTATATAGACCTTTAGATAACTGAAGTAGGTAGGTACCTATACATAAGTACTTATACTTCACCAAAGATTATCCCGTACTACAGTAAACTTACTGTACCTCGGTGGTAAAGTACCTACCTTAGATAACTGTAGTGGTATCTAATTAGGTTGGGTTAGGTAGGGTTAGGTATAAGGTACTAAAGTAAGTATCTATAAGGTAGGTAGGTACTCTTTAATTAAGGCTCAGGTGAGCCTGGGCCACCATTAAGTTCTAGTATGTTGCTGATTCCTAACGAATGCTGAATCTATATATAAAAGGATATCCCTAACTTTACTCTCCTAATTCTTGGAGTATGTATAAAGTAGTACCAGTCTACGTATCCGAACGCCTAGCTAACGTCATATTCATCATTAGGTTAACCTCCTTATCAATCAATCCAGACTCCATCCCACTCCAATAGTTACTACCTGCCAAACGCCGTTTAGGTCCCTATATGTTCTGCCTGCTAGGTGCAGATCAATAAATATTGGTCAAGGATTTGGCTTCTTCCGCCCAAACATATTTCGAGTTCGTGACTTGTTCCGAGTTTTCTTCTCAGGTGATTCAACTGATTGCTGCTCTACACTGTCGTCGTCTTTGTATTTACTCTTATAAATCCTGATCACATGTTAAAGAGTGTCTACTTGAATCCGGAAATTATTGTGAACGCACCAGCTGTTGCCGACCATACTGATACCTTTGCTCTCAGCCATGCGATAGAATCGAGCACTCTTTTTGAGATCCTTCTTACAACCGATTCCTTGAGCGTAGCAGAAACCTGCCTCTGCTAGTGCATCCCCGTCACCCCAAGCTATAGTTATCACGTTAGTAAAGGACTATGACGAAAAGTTATGTTATCCTGACCTCCAGCAATCTCAAAGCATCTCAAAGCAAGCGCTTTGTCCTGCTCGATCCCCCAGCCATTCATGTGACTGACACCAAGTTCATAAATGCTCAATGCGAACTGCGCTTTCCTCGTCTTCCGATCTAACACATCAACCGCCTTCCCTTCTTTTACTAGGCCTTCGTCGTCAGCGACTTCTAGAATGGCTAAATCTGCAGCCTTTCGCAGCCACTGCACACCCTCCCGTGGATTTGGGCGCATGCCCCACCCATGCCTACAAGCCAATGCGTACAGTAACATCCCTGTGGGATGATTCTGTCTTGCAGCAATCCGGAGATGATACGTAGACTCATTCAGAGAACCACGTTCATGACATTCAATTCCCTTGGTAACGTGGTCCTCCGCCGACCCCTCGGCTGAAGGTGCCAGAGAATGTTGAGACTGAGCTTTAATAGTGCTTCCTGATGATATCGAAGCTGTCGGATAGGAGCGCTGTATGCCTACTGCCGAGGTAGGACCATGTGGTTGATCCTGCCTATACTGATCATGTATAGGGCGGCTTTGATCATGAGACGAGCGAGGCTGACTTTGCTCCAGAGACGATGTTGTCCGTAAGGAAGATGTAGATGGCCGTGACGGTGGAGACGGCGGGGTAGTCATCGCTTCCGAAAGAGAATTGGGACCATTACCAGGTGTTGAATTTGCCTGATCCCGTTGAGCTTGGGCGAGCGATTGAGTTTCCTGGAAAATAACATCATTCTTCTGGAGCATCTTCCCCCTAGGTAACGAGAATCTGGAATAAACATAAGAGGCAGCCTGTGGATGACTGTTCTCGGGAAAGTCCTCGCTATGCAAGCTTATAGGAGTATGTACGGTATCATCTGCAAGGAAGGATGGCTGACTGTCAAAAGACATCTGACGCAGGGGAATGTCTGTTGCACTCGCTCTGCTCAATGGCCTTGAAAAGTTAAATGTCGGTCGGGACAAACGACTACCACCCGTAGAAATATCAGAGCCAACTGATGGCGATCTTGGGAGGGAGTGGACCAACGGTGAAATGGGCGACGTCGACAAGCCACTGCTGGAAGAAAATTTCCGCGACTGAGACAAGAATGATGCTCCCATAGACGGAGGGTACTCCTCTTCTGAATCGTCTATTGAAACAGATCTAATACTTGGTGTCTTTTGCGCATATGGTGACTTTGGAGGCGCGAGAGCTCGAGAGTCATATCCACGAGAATCCTGCGGTCTTCGGGACGACTGAGCTTGCTGCTGAATGGGTTCAACGCTCGGTCGCGCTGGGAAATACGACGGTGACGTATCCTGCCGTCTGTTGTTGCCGAGGTCTCGGTCTGCTTGCGGAGGTGAGTGCTCCCTGCTTGATCCAAAGTCTGGCATTGGACCTGGTGGTCTTCTACCCCGCGCTTGCTCTTCATCCTGAACCTGTATTTGAGATGGTGCGAACTTCGTTCTTGATGGTGGGACACTGCTCATACGGGGATGTATCGACATTGGCCGATACCCACCAGGAGCTTCAAATTCTGTCCTCTGACTAGATCTTGATGTGTGCAACTCATCCTCTGCCTTGACTTGTGAGTCGTGGGTAGATAACGATCGGAGATAGCCTGGGCGAGCTTGGTGAAGAGAGCTTTCAATTGTGAGGGGAGGTAGGCGGCTCATACGTTTTCCTCCATGGACGCCCTCTTCCAGCTGTTTGGCTAGGAGCCGGCTTTGCGCAGCGAATGCATCCAAGGGAGAAAGCTCTGGGGGAACATCACCTGCAAGATGAAGACGCGGAGAGGGAAAGGGTCGAGGAGAAGAGGGCCCAGCGCTCAGAGGCACATGAGATTGCGACCGGGTGTCGATAAAAGTAGGTCGTGTAGCCATGCGATGCGCAGTCAACGGATCCTCTCTACAAAATAGATAGATGGCAAGGCGAGGTTTTATCCCCTCTATATAGATCAATCTCTACGGCTCCTACTCCTAGAAGCAGGAAACGGACGAGACAAGGTCTAAATGACGAGGCGCATGAGTAACTGAGAGGACTCCCAGGGATAACTGACGGTGACCGTGACGGTATTTCGTCTGAAATGACCAGAAGCTGGGAGAAGCGTGGGTAACGTGGTTGGCGACAGAGAGGATCTCGACTATAGAATGCATCAATGAAGGGGATAAAAGAAAGAAATTGTTCTGGATGTGTTAGGGGGTTGAAGAAAAAGAGTGTAGGAGGCGTCGCCGAGGGCAGAGTGGCCGTGGTTCACCGTTGCGCATCAGTACGGTACGGAGTAACATAACCCCTGAGAACGGCGGTTCACAGCAAGCGTGGCAAGGTTAGGTACGGTTAGGGATGTAGGGTGCCTAAGGTAGGCAAGGTATGTGCCTCTCGTACATTTAGCAACGACGGCTGCCCAAGAACCTTGGCGGGCTGGCGCATTTCAAGGTTTAAGGCAGCTACTAATAATTTCAGGGTTTGACGACCCCAGTATTTCCCATCTAAGATGAGATGACTTACAGTACACCTACCTGTACCTTCCGCACGGAGTCACAGGATGCATGCATGCGCAGGAGCGCCCCCGAGGACTCGACTTGGCGTAATGATGCAGTGCGACACCGGCGTTGATATGGATGGTACTCGACTCTTGGTGGATGTAGTAGAGCATATGCACTCGCCTTGCCCAGGCACTCGATGGTATGCCCGCTGCACGCCCGCGGCTGCATGTGCGGGAGGACTAAGGGGATTTACTTTAACGTTATCGTCCGCCTGCCAACACTAACAGATGGGGCGCGTATCCGGCATGATTTCACCTGATTTCACTTCCTTTCTACTCCGTTCACGTAGCCTAGTCCATGCTGTTCATGCAGCGAAAGCAATGGCCCCATCTCTGAGTGCGAAGCCACAGTCGTCGGAGGTTAGAGATCGGAATCCTGAGTCTATTGTTCGGGCCTGTTTCCGAACATAATCAGCTGTAAATTGGTCTTGACGTCAACTCGATTTACGCCACAAAGCCAACAAGATGCAGTAGAACGTATCCAGTTGCAATGAGCATATTATTGAGATACTGCTAACATCCAATTCAGCCATCATAGGCATAAACAAGATAGATGTATCTGGCATTAGGTGGAGTATAATTTCTTTACCACAGCATTTCTACTACATTGTCAGAGAAAATCCTATGTCAGAATTTGGCGACACCATCTCATCATCCAAACATCCAGCCATTAAGAGACAAACCATAACGTCAATTTCTATACATCCAGAGTCTCAATAAACACAATGTACAGTGATCTAGTTTACAGTGTTTTCGACTGTAGTTTCCTAAGCCTAGAGGCTCCCTCATAAACGCCTCGATCAACAGCTGCCGCAACAGTTAATGTCCCACCGACAATAGCGCACAGCCCTGTTAGGAACCCCGCCAATGTCTTGCTTCGTTCTTCCCGGTTAATCACCTTCATTGGCGATATGTCCTATGCCTAAATTAGTTATCGTCGTAGAGTAACTCTGTCCCAATATGAAACTCACATATGAAAAGAACACTCCAGGGATACCTCCCCGGGCATGCAGTCGCTCCTTGTGGCCTTCGCCTGAACCATCTCCACCATTAAGGCTTCGCTTGTGGCTGGTGACAGAATATTGATGAGTTTCGACACTCCCATCGCCGCCATGTCCATATGCTCCTAGTCCGATGCTATCTTCCGTAGTACTAAATCTGCCTGATGCTTTTTGGCTCCAGCCTAGCGGTAGATATGATGTTGAAACAACCTTCACAAAATACATGTAATTGTAGGATGGGTCATTTGTGAATTGTTCGGTACCGTCAAGAGGATTTAGATGATGATTGGTCCATGGCATGGATTTTGCCCCCTTTTTCAGTTCTTCTGGTAACTGTGGTCCAAAACGCAGAGAATGAATAATATGCGAGAAAACATGGCCCCCTTCAACTGGCGTCTCAAAATAATTGTTGAGGTCGTGTACATGCATATTGCCATTACTGAAACTGCGTCCGGGTGCAATATGGAAGTTTCCTACAACTTTGTTGACGCGTAAATTCCCCTCTATTCGGCATCCCTCTTTCCGCTGTGAATCGAGTCTTTCACTGTAGTGTTCTCGCTCGCATTGTTCGACGTTCTCGCCTCGACCAAAGGCCCACGAGACAGATGCATATGCCTCTCTAACCTCCTCACACGTATTGCAGCACCCTGGCTTCTGTGCGTTCGCAGGTGGGGTTGCCCCGTAGCATTGGCCACAGTAAGATGGGTCAAGGTGTGCTGCTTGGTCGTCCGCAGAATGTCTGATCGGTCTTAGCTGGAGTGTGGTCAGATAACGCAGATCAAAAAACTTACAGATCTAATGCCTTGACATCAATGGCGTGCCCGCCGTCCTCGGCTGGAGAGAGCCTGACTTTATTAACGCCGTGCCTGACTCCAGTCTGAATCTCTCCAGAAACATCCATGACGTCGAGCGTCAGAAGTTCGCAGGGTATCTTTGGGAACGTAATATTAAGATAAATCTCCATTTTTTCGCCTCGAGTCTTGTCCACTATCAATTCGGGGTGTACGACAACCCGCCTGTAATCAGACCATTCTCCCAAGGCCAGGTACAGCACAATTAGCAGTGAAGCTATGGTCACAATGCCACCGGAGGTGGTCCGCACCCTGGCTTCATCAACAGTCTTTGTGAAGGCATCGAGCCTCGTGAATCTTGACTTCGCAGGCATGGTTGCTCAGATGCTTAGATAAGTATATCCTCAAGATGGCGATATTCCAAGCTGCAATAACCTATGCGACGAGAGTATAGAGAAACATGAGGCCAAACGAACTGACTGAGATATCAATTGAAGAAGCTACCTTAATACATTGGCGTTGAAAAATGCAGTAGTACGGATTGATAGAGTCGGCGCGTCTTTGGTATGCTTCATCAGGACACATTTCCCTTGTGGCTCGTGCTGAGCTTTCGGGTCTTATATCAGAATGCCGAGTCAGATATTTGGCCTCAATCCTTAGGCCTAAACTATATATGTATGCTCTTGACAGTTCCACAGTGATGGACCATTTACACATACGATTTATAGGCATTAGTATCCTGCTCCTGATAATCGCCCGGCTTACTGTTATTTATTGATTTATGAATAAGTTCTGAGCAAACAACAAGATGTACCATGCCATAGTTTTGTGAAAAAGCAATTGCTGTTCTATACCATAATACGACCACTATCCTAATGATATATGCAGACGAGTACAGGTACTGTATATCTACCTCCCAAATGATCGCTGTTAGATGCCGTGGAGATATTTTGCGTGGCTTCGAGCTGGGGCGGGTGTACCTGCAGGCAGACAGTGTGTTCTGTTGTCAAATGACACCTCACTTGACCTAGCCAGATCTATACTTGTATAGATTGATCTAGCTAACCAAACAGCTTCCACTTCTACCATACCTAGCCATCTTAGATTCGTCAAACCACTTCAGAGAGTTTACTCGATTATTAATGATGCTCATCGATGGTGAAGTAGGTATTCTAGGTATTGCTAATAATCGCTCTTATCGGGTGCGTCGGAGATGTACTCGTACCAGCTCCAACGCTTTCCCCGCTATCTCGCGACAGCTGATCCCTGTCTTGATACGAGTGTGGCTCCATAACTCAGCGTCATGGCCGTTATTAGATCTATCCTCCATCCTCTATCCTCCCACAACATCCACTTAACTTGGTAATAGTGATTATCAAAAAGGAAGTCATGGGCGGCGAAACAATACCAACAAAGCTGAAAAGCTCGTATCCTCAATTGTCAACTCACCCTGTCGGACAATGGATCCCTAGCATATACAAGAACCGGATTGCTATGTTGACGGGAGGCGGACAATATGAAACCAAAAATTTACAAGCGTGAGTTACCTTTAGAAATGTTACCAGTGCAAATTACTAACTATAAATGCCGACAGAATGCTAAATGAGGGTGTTGCCTCGGGAGAACCATATGTCAAGCTCTCGGTATACGACGTACCTGACCTCGCTCGGCCAACGTTCAAAGATGCCGTCTCCCATGCATTCAAGTCTACGAAAGTTGGCGACTCGTTCGGCCCTTCATGGTCGACCCACTGGTTCAAAGTCCAGCTCATAGTCCCCGACCACCTTCGTAAGAAAGAACTTCTCGAACTACATTGGGATGCAAATAATGAAGGGCTGGTATGGACCGAAGACGGAAATCCCCTACAAGGTTTAACTGGTGGAGGAGAGAGGACAGAATGGATTTTGCCAGAGTCATTTCGAGATGGCAAAGAGCATGTCATATACATCGAGATGGCCTGTAATGGTATGTTCGGCAATGCACCTGGCGGAGATTCCATCCAGCCGCCAAACCCAAACAAGTATTTTCAATTGAGTAAGGCAGAGATTGTGGCAGTCAATGTTCAGGCGCGGCAACTATACGTCGATATATGGATTATTGGTGATGCTGCTAGAGAGTTTCCTACCGATTCGTGGGAGCAACACAAGGCTATGAAAATCGCAAATGATATAGTTGACACATTTGAGCTTGGCAACCAGGATTCAATAATCAAGTGCCGGAAGATTGCAGAGGAATATTTGGGCAAGAACGTCGATTCTTCTAAGGTCTACGAGACGGGAACTGACCCGTTAGTCTATGGTATTGGCCACTGTCACATCGATACCTGTTGGCTGTGGCCATGGGCAGAGACGAAACGAAAAGTTGCGAGAAGTTGGTCAAATCAGTGTAACCTCATGGATAGATATCCGGAGCACCGCTTTGCATGCTCCCAGGCTCAGCAGTATAAGTGGCTAAAGCAATATTACCCTTATATCTTCGATAGAGTTAAGGAAAAGGTAAAGAAAGGAACTTTCCAACCGGTTGGTGGTAGCTGGGTTGAACATGATACAAATATGCCAAGTGGAGAGTCGCTGGTTCGGCAATTCCTATATGGGCAACGCTTCTTTGAGAGTAATTTTGGAGAACGGTGCCGGACATTTTGGCTCCCAGACACCTTCGGATATTCAAGTCAACTACCTCAACTATGTCGTCTTTCAGGAATGACTCGTTTCTTTACTCAGAAGCTTAGCTGGAATAATATCAACAAATTTCCTCATACTACCTTCAACTGGGTATCGCTAGACGGCAGCCAGGTCATATGTCACATGGCTCCTTCGGAGACCTATACTGCAGCTGCCAACTTTGGTGATGTCCGTCGCAGCGTGACCCAACATAAATCTATGGACCAAGATCCTACCTCGTTGCTAGTGTTTGGCAAGGGTGACGGCGGCGGAGGACCGACATGGGAGCATATGGAAAAGCTCAGACGCTGCCGGGGAATGAGTGACCAGGTGGGTCTATTACCCCGAGTACACATGGGCCAATCTGTCGAGGACTTCTTCGATCGCATCGAATCGAGAATATCGAAGGGTTTGGATCTAGTGACTTGGTACGGCGAATTATATTTTGAACTTCACCGAGGGACTTATACCACGCAGGCCAATAACAAGCGCAACAACAGAAAGTCAGAGAATTTGCTCCGTGACATTGAGTTATTGGCCACAATTACTAGTATCAGAAGTTCCGATTACAAGTATCCGAAGAAGGAGCTCGACGATATGTGGGAGGCGACGCTTTTGTGCCAATTTCATGATTGTCTGCCAGGAAGCTCTATAGAAATGTGCTATGATGATTCCGATGAGGTACGGTTGATCCAATCCTTTATGACCTGCATAGCTAACGTCTGGTGACAGCTCTATGCTGAAATATTTAAAACTGGCGAGAAATTGATGAAAGATCTTCGCAAAGAGCTTGGCTTGAGTCCTACTAACGATGCCAAGTTAGAAGAGCTTGTTGCTATCAATACTTTGCCGTGGCATCGCAAGGAGATTGTGGATACATCGCCTGGCTCCTGCGGCGTGGCTTGTGGAGATGGGAATTTTTTAAGTATTAAGGCGTTCAAGACTACTGAAAATCTTGCTGTCACAGTGACGGAGGCGGGGAATGACATTTTCATTCTTGAGAACGATCAACTCCGTGTGCAGGTTGATGGAGGTCATATCACCTCTCTTTATGATCGCCAAGCTGAACGCGAAGTGATCCCCAAAGGTGGAAAGGCAAATCAACTTGTGATATTCGATGACAAACCTCTATATTGGCAAGCTTGGGATGTTGAAGTCTTCCATCTTGATTCTCGGAAGGAACTGACGTCCTCTCATACCAAGATTGTTGAGAGAAGCCAACACCGAGTCAGCATCATGACCGAGACAAGAATTAGCGATAAATCGTGGATCAAGACAATCATCAGTCTATCGGCTGCATTTGAAGGTTACCAGTCTTACGTCGAGATAGCTGCTGAAGTAGAATGGCGTGAATCTATGAAGTTCCTCAAAGTTGAGTTCCCAGTCGACGTCCGAAATACAGAAGCATCGTATGAGACACAGTTTGGCATCGTTAGAAGACCAACGCACTACAACACTAGGTAAGATTTTTGCATGAATTAAAGCCAACCATACTGACATATGGTAGCTGGGACATGGCAAAATTTGAAGTATGCTGTCATAAGTTTGCCGACCTTTCAGAGCATGGTTATGGTGTATCTATCCTTAACGACAGCAAATACGGCTTTGCCACATGTGGTAATCTCATGCGACTCTCTCTCCTTCGAGCACCGAAAGCTCCGGATGCCCACGCAGACATGGGCCGCCATAACATTCGCTGGGCTATACTACCCCATGAAGGTGATCTTAGCTCCACTACTGTCCGCACTGCATTCAATTTCAACAATCCTATGCAGCTCCTTAAAGGTCAGAGAGCTGGAGACTCATCCATCTCTCAGAACCTTCCTATCAATCTTACGGGGAATAAGTCCTTGATTCTGGACACAGTCAAGCGCGGCGAAGATGATGAGGACGTCAGCCGTGGCGAGCTTGCTAGGCGCAAAGGAAAGAGTGTAATTTTGAGGATTTATGAATCCCTAGGAGGAACGAGTAAGGGCACAATTGAGATCGAGGACACCTTGGTGGTCAAGAAGGTATGGAGGACCAATTTGCTAGAGGATGATGGAGAGGAGCTAAAGTATGAGAATGGGAAGGTAGAGGTCACATTGCGACCTTTTGAAGTAGCAACCTTCAGGCTCCAGCTCTAGGCTGGCATTAGATTAGTGATTAAGGGACGGTGTTGGCGTATACTAATAGGACAAGTTACCAAAAAAAGCGAGAGTGATTAGATAGTAGCCAGACAGAGTAATTATTGGACGACTTTTGTATCACTACGACTGAATATATGGCAAGCCAGGTTATCCCAGGTCACTGTCATGTACGAATGAATACGATATGATAACTAGACTTTGTATACTCTTGGATGCCGTTATTCAGATTCTTTATATTAATAATACCTCCTTAACATCCCCTATTAAACCATAGTAATATCCATATTATATGATATGCCTCTTATTATGAGAAACCCGTCGTATTACACAGGTGGTATCCTAGCATCTGTGCATGATCCACTTATATTATCACATGCTAGTGTCAAATTTGACGAACTCTCACCAACCCAAAACAAGAAGCTATCAGTCAGACTCGGCACCACCCAATTCTGAGTTAACACATCCCAGACACTAAGATCCTTCCTCGTGAGCTCCAATTCTACGGTCACACTCTCCCCTGCAGCAAGTGTATCTGTCTTCTCGAAAGCCCGTAGTTGGATGATGGGCGTATCCCACGCGCTGGTAGTGGGATATTGTACGAATATTATCGTTGTTGCTTTTCCAGCTACGGTTCCTGTGTTGGTGACAGTGGTAGAGATGCGATAAATAACATCCCAGAGAGCAGGATTTCCACCTAGGTCTCCACCTGCTACGGGATCAGGATTTGGCGTGGTTTTGTAACCAGTTGGATATGTATAAGTTCCACTCGAAGAGACGCTTGAGGGGTCATCGAGGTATGGATAGAGATATCGCCATATCTTAGTGAATCCAGACGGCCAGGCCACTTCAGATGCTGAAGGAATTTTGTTTGAGAAGGTGGGAGTGGAGCCTTTCGCAGCTCGTGCAGGTGGAGTTAGACTTAAAGGTGTGACTCCCGTGATGGCGGTATTAGTCCATGAAAAGGTGGTATAGGATAATCCGTGAGCGAACGCATATCTTGGCTGTATACTGTGCTTGTTAAGATACCGGTAATCGATGTACAAGCCCTCGGAGAAGGTATCCTGCACTTGGAAAAGTTCGTATCCAACGAGGCTGACACTTGCTGGATAATCGGATTCCGCTCTGGGAATGGAGTAGGGAAGATGACCGCTGGGGGAATAATCCCCAAAGAGAATATCCGTCAAAGAATCACCTGCTTCTTGTCCGGGCAGATGAGCAAATAGGACAGCTTTAACTGACGGGAGGTCGATCCAGTTTTCCAGTAGAATAGGACCAACCGTATGCACAATTACAATCACTGTAGCATATTTAGCGGCTGCCGCTGCAACGAGCTCGTCACCACTGTGCCATGCATACAACCCATCTGCACTACGATCACCTAGATTGCCTTCAACGGTATCTTGGTTCTCACCAGAGTCACTGTTGATGAAGACAATAGCAATGTCTTCCGTAGCTGCTGTAAGACCGGATGGGAACGTATCGGTTGCGTAATAGTCAACATTGCTGGCTTTCCGTTTAATCGCATCGATTGGTGCATCAATATAAGGGTAATTGGCAGTCCCTAAAATAATTTAATCACCACGGAAGCAATTAGTACGATTCTATACTCACCACTTCCCCAGCCCATGCCTAGAACACCGGTGTCGCACGCTTTGTCGGTACATGAATTGATCCCATCCGGATTATTTTCTGCATCAGTACCAAAAACCTTCAATGAAGAATTAGTGCTTAGAGGTAGGGTACTGTTAGTATTTTTCAACATTGTAATGGCTTCTCTAGATATCTGTCGTACAACTCCAGCATGATCTGCTTGGACGTCGACATACTGATTGGTGACGCAAGTGGGAGACAGAAGAGCACCGGGATAACAAGGACCTGTCGGGTCGTCCGTATTAGTTGAGAAATTTGGTAGAGGATAATCTTGATCTTGTCCAAACTGGTACCATGTCGCAACGATCCGGGCGGCCATGTCATCGAGACGATCAACGGGAACAGTTCCATTGAGAATGGAAGTGGAGAGCTCATATGCCCAATATGCAAGCCCGAGTAAGGGAATATCCCCATCTCCGGGCATAGCCATATCAAGACCACTTAGAGCAGAAGATACGCCTCCAATTTGAGATAACCAGTCTGTCATGACCTTGTGAAGTGTCAAAAATTGAATTGCTCATCAACGAGCTACATGACTTACCAGACCCTGGAATCCTAGCTCATCTTTGAGAATGCCATTGATAAGCTTGCTGTTCTGGCTTGCAGCGCTCCCATTGACCTACTCATATGAGAAATATTAGACCAACACAGCCTTGAAAATCTTGGTATCAAATGAGTAGTGCTGTTCTTTACTCAGAGATTTGACTGACCTCATTGTAGCTGGTCATGACAGCGCCAGCACCAGCTCTAACTGCTTCGGCAAAAGGCCAGGCATAAAGCTCATGTAGAGTACGGTCATCAATATTACTGCTTATAGCTCTCATCAAACCATGTGGAATAATATCCATACGATACTCTTCCTGCTCGTTTCCTATGAAGTGCTTAGCAGTTGCGATAACACCATTCTCTTGTATCCCCTTAACGGTATAGGCTCCACCCTGTGCTTGGAGAACTGGGTCTGCTCCAAACCCTTCCCAGTTCCTTCCGCCCCGAGGTTTCCTTCCTATAGGCCCAATTGTAGGGCCTAGCAGCACATTGACTCCCTTTCCACGTGCTTCTGCTCCCAGTGCGAACCCTCTAGCATACATTAAATCTTTATTAAATGTAGCTCCTGTTGTAATGCCGGCTGGGAAAGCCGTGTTATTGTCTGTTTTAGCTACACCAAGGGCGGAATCCGCAAGGCAGAGACTCGGAATGCCAAAGCGTAAAGCAGAGCCGGTATTCCCAGTACAGGGTCCCTAGCCAGCAGAGTTGCAGTTAGTGTGGCATATCTATGACAGAGGAGCGTTGCGTTACCATGTATAAACCTGTTCCGGTTGTAAGGTTGACCTTTTCTGCCAATGTCATATTGGCAACAACCAGCTGAGCTTTGGCATAAGAACCTGCCCAACTGGATACCCATCCTCCCTTTGGCGTGGGATAATAAGGCGGCGAGGAGTACCCTTCCGGGACGGAATTACGCCTCGCGATGGGGTCCGCCTTGCTATCACCTGCGAGGACGGCAGCTTCGGCAGCTTGGGGACCATATGATCGGCTCGCTGCAGCCAAACATAGCGACAATAGAACCACAAAGCTGTGCAAGGAAATCATGGCAACAGCAAGAATGACAGAGGAGAGTGATGCACAAAAAGGTTAAAGGGACTTAGGTGAGCCAAGGTATGCGAGGACTGATAAGCACAAGTATAGACATATATATGTATTATTGCCTGAAGGCCCATAGTTACAGAACATGGCTGTGACTCTACGAGATAGGGACCTCGGTACTTGACCAAGAAGTGGCTACGCACGAGGACTGAAAACAGAGAAACGAGCAGTAAAGGTGAGTAAATAATGATGCTGGTTGGATACAGACTTAGCATATGTAGCATAGGTAGCATCGATGCCATGATAGGCGTAGCGAGGAACAAGGGACAACGCGGCAGATTTGCTCTGTAGATAGAGGATACTGCATGTAGCATGTAGCATGTGGTATGTGGTGCGTGTGAGGAGTATGTATAGAAACAGGAAATGACGATGTGCGATCGAGGGACGTTTTTGAGACTAGCGGAGATGAGATCCGTAAGAAGATGCCTCGGGGTGTCTCGGCTACAGCAAAAAGGGCAAAAAGGGCGAAAAGGACGAAAAGGACGAAAAGGACAGGTGCTGGGACACGGGCCAACGACGAGAAAAGAAGAGGGGAACCGGACGGCCACGTGAGCTAATAGATGTTGATGTGATTTGTCGGTGTAGGAGGGAGAAGAAGGGGGAGGGAGCGGGAGCGGAAGCGAAAGCGGGAGGAGAAAAGGGAGCAGGGGCGGTTGGCAGCTTCAGGGTAAATCTCAATCTCGCCGATTGTGTATGTATGCATTCGTTTAACGATGTTGGTTCTATGCCTGGAAGTACCTGTATGATATATCTGCTTTTTGCCTTAGGATCATCGCTGCTGGCGGATGCTCTCTCCGGTCAAACCCTAGCTTTACACACTGCTGAAGAGCTCGCCCGTCTGTGGCAGGGACCGATATCAAAGACTTCCTCGGTGCTCGCCTGGCCAAACTAGTAAGCATAAGCGTTTCGACAGTGGCATGAGATTTGTGGAGGCCATTCCTAGAAATTCGAGCGGCAAAATATAGAGGAGCAGGTTGAAAAACTGGATGAAGAGAGTAGAAGGCTTTGAGAAGAACTGCTTTTTCCTCGACTAGTAAGCTTAGTGCCCTATAACCTTCCTCTTACATTTAAAGAAGTACTTGTCCCTGTTGCCAATTTCTAATATCCAGCAACTCCTCGCTTCTAGGTAAAATATCGTAATATCACGGCTGAAGAAAATGTCATACTCGGGCTGGAAGTAGGGAAGAGAGCGTCGTCTGTTATAGAAATATGCCAATGGAAAAGGATTTCACTCGCCAACAGGATAGTCCACGTATGTATGGCATTATAGATAAAAAGTGTATCCGTGACGCTATAGAAAGCTTTTCATTTTACAGTCCTCGTTAAGCAACTAAGTGACGGCTCGCAAAGCTATATTGACAAATATGACCCATTTTGATTGACTGCCACAAGAAGGGCATTGAGATCCCTATAATCCCACGCGGTCACAACTTACTGCTTCTTCTTCGAAGCTGATCTTGTCACGTGGTTCCCACTCTTCTGGTGGCTTGTTGGAGTCGCAGCTGTCTTCGCCTTTTGCTCTTCCTCGTATTTCGCAGTCTCGTCCTGTTCCTTGCGCTCAGCATACCATTGGCCAGCTTGCAAGACTAGAACTCCAAGGAGTACGAGAGCTAGAATGGTGTTGCTCGCCGCAAGAACACGCATGCTGTCTTCCCTTCCTGTCACAGCTTCTGCCATCGGTTGAATCCCCGCTTGATTGCTCTCTATAATCTCATCCCTATCGTATATGCCTGCAGTCACGATACGTAGCCCTTTGACAATATTGGTGATATAGACGGCTACTGCAATAACATACAAAACTAGTGATGCGCCATCGAATAGTAGATTTGCCTCGGAAGGCTTGAAGAGCTTGATGAAGAAGCCCGAGAACCCGATGAAGATGACAATATGAAGGATACGAGGAATGATGGCCGGCGATGCGTGGAGGAATCTCAAATGTGTCTCCAATTGATCGTAGAAGATTGCCGGTGTGTCCTCAGTAGTCCAAAGTAAAGGAAAGTCGTATGGGAAGGAGGAGAAGAGCATGCCCAGGAAGAAACTAGTTGCTGGGCCATATTAGCATCGATGAGGACCTGAGAAAGATAGCAACTTACAGGCAACGATCATAAACGTCGCGAAAGAGGTTGCGCCATGATTTCTCTTAGGGTCATCATACGTCTTAAAACTCAAGAGAGCCATTGTGATTGCGCGACCTCGAGGGGTAATCGAGGATAGTAGCAGCCTACTCGGATGACGCTTATCTAACGGCTGATAGAGCTCTGCCTGGTGCGTCGAGCAATCGCAAGGAGTGTACGGTAATAATCCTTAACGTCGGCAACAGTAGAGATCAGGGAATAGCATAGGATGCGAATGCGACAGGAATGGAGGACACGTTGGGCTAGGAGCTACCAATGGGTTTGGTGCTAGTGAGCTCAACTTAGGATGTTGAGATAATTCTTCAACAGCGTGTAATGTTAATCTATCCGCTAGGCTGGATTCCGGATGGCGTTTCTAGCTCTCGCCGCGACTGAGCAATTGACGAGATAACGGCTAAACGACATATAGAACTCATGAAGATAGCACCTTAGCAGCACCTCTGGATGTCAATCATATACATTTCCTTCTTCTTTATCCATTATCACGTACGCAAAGCGTTTCTGGAGCTCTCGGTCTCGGAGCACGCTACGTTATATAATGGCCAACATATATTGATCTTGTGTCTGTGAAAGCATTATATTTGTGCGGTGACTTAGGCCTAATAAATACTCAGAGGGGCCAGGGCGAGGGTACAAATGTAGTTTAAATAGCTAGAGTTGAGTGGAATATATTGAATATCTCCTTTATTACCGTTCAAAAAACCCTTGAAATCTCTCAAACTATATAGCGCCTTTCTAGTAGAGTAACACCAACTTCCTCTGTCTAGCGAGGACCCTCGTTGTACAGTACTGTACTGTTCTGCTGTGATGTCCTAGTCGGAATCAGTGCATAGAGAAGTATCACTACAGCTGCCCTGTATGCAAGGGGTGGTTGAATCAATCTCTGCTGCTAATGTTCTGGCCTTCCCAGTGGCAGCAGCTCCCCTAAGAACGGCTGCTTCACCATCAAAGTGCTTGACAATTTCTTCGAGTGGTGTATTTCTTGGTTTGATGTAAATTTCTAGATAAATAATGTCTCGAAGGCAAAGCTGAACAACATGGATTCTCCGATACCATCGAGGATGTTTGTACAGAAGAAACCAAGTGAGATAATTTGGGAGCAATTGTACGATGGTACTATTCGATCTCAGGCTAGAATAAACTTACTACCCGTCCTAAATCCTATGTCGAGGGAGTCAGGGTATGCCGCACACTACCTCGCTAAATAGTTATTCCCTCCATTTACATCACGGGGAGGCGCTGGGTAGCCTACGAAGGACTATGACCACTGACTGTTGATTTGCGTTTTGTGATCGGAGTGGTTAAAGCATTTCAGGCTGAAATCACCGGCTCTGGATAAAAGATGTGCCTTACCAAGTAACATCATTTTCATGTTGGGGTGATTTGAGCCAACTGATATTGAGATGCACATACCTCGTGCGAGCTTAATATATCTCCCCAGCAGCTGAGAGCCCTCATATATGAGAAGCAAGCTTTGCTCGTCAAGTGATGCAGCTGGATTTCCCAGGAAGCGGTGTGGATTCGGGAATCGGAGAATAACAATGCCCCTGTGTATCGACAGTACTCTTGGACAAGCCCTATAATGTCGACATCTGATTCCTCTGCGGCCCAGACACGCTACTGCACAAACAACAATTCTTATCGCCCCCGATTAGAGATTATGACATGTACATCGCACCTGCCAATGGTCTGTTTGGCGTCAAGTTGATGGCGTCTAAGTGGCGTCTTTGGATGATGTTGGAGGGGGAAACTCGAAAAGGTCATAATTGTTGAACCAAGGCTGTCACAGCACTCTCGTCGCGATGGCTCCCATTCGATGATACCATGTGGCCGGTTCTCAGCGGCCTCCGAACATCTCCCACGTGCAGCCGCGCGCTGCTTCAGACACCTCTTGGTACGCCCAGCTTGTTGCTATGATTGGTACAACTTGGTGTCTACCAGCCATTCAGATACAAGATTGCCGGAATCATACAAACTTTCAACCCGCTCGATCCAATTTTGGACGGCGTATCTGAAGTCGTAGCAAAAACTTGAAGAAACTCAGATAGCGCGCGCTCATATGGTTGTACTTCAATCATCTTCGCCGGCCACACATCAACTGCTATTGACTCCGGAAGGATAGACTGTTGTGATTCGCGCCCGTTTGGCGAAGAAATATTTCCTGCTGGCGCGCGCTGTGTGTATCAGGACGGCCATTGCAGCGTTTCTCAAGAGCCTGCATTTTCTACATAATGCCATGAATATCCCGCCATGATGCCGTAGATCGACGAACTTCCTGACATACGTAAACCGACAGAAGGATAATAGTCCTCCAGCAAAAGGATCATTACCGGGCCTACCTACTCCATCCAGGCTCTCTGGCTCTTGTGCTACCCAAAGGAGACAGCTATTATCTTGAAGCCCTCGAAACACCTCCCAGTATCCATCCTGTCGGTATCACACATTTCCATACATCGCCTGCGGCGTTTGCTCCCAGCTCGGAGCTTTCACCATACCATACCGTCTACACAAACACAGCTGGGTCTGGCGTCCAGTGTCCGGTGTCTAGAAGATCACGTATTGGTTGGTTCCCGTGGCCACGTCGACCAAACAGTTGCCAAGCCGCTCAGCAACAGTCTCGGCGGTCATCTCTAAGAATAGGGCCACCAGCAGTATCCGGCGCCGACCAACCATCGCAGCGAGCGGTGCCGTTGAGGTATTGCATCTGCAGTTGCGAGGCGCGAGTCACAGTCCAATCCCAGGTCTTCTGCACGCACCAGGGCCACATAGCCCTGCTCATATCGCCCTCCTCTGTCACGCCTGTCCGGTGTATCTCAGCCAGTCGTCAGCCAGTCGCCCGGCAGCGGTCAGCAGCAGTAAGCAGCAGCCAGCGTGCAGAGAGCTGTACAGAGCAGCCGGCGGAGAGCGTGGCAGTTAAGCAACACGCACAACAGGGAGGCCCGCTGCGACTACTGCAACAGCTGCGCTTCCCGTCGAGTCCGCCCCCCTCCCCCCCGAGTCCTTGTCGCCCTTGTCGCTCTGTCGCACTGTCGCACACCAAAGAAAGACCGCCGACGGGCTAACTACCTAGGCTCGCTTAGTCCCAGCGGCCTCTTGCATCACCCTTGCCGCCCTTACCTAGCCTCTCCCTCTCTTCTCGACCTTGCCTACCTTACATCACCTCGTTCTCCTCGTTGTGGCCAAGGCCCCCCGCAACCGCGAGTTGTTATTGCTGCTCGCACACTGCAGGTTGCAGGTCAACCCAGCCAACCTTTGCTCTTTTCAAAAGCGCCTCCGTATTGTCCAGCACTGGCTGCTATATCGGTCTGAGGCACCCGGCCAGCACTTACCAGGGAAACCCAGACGTGCCAAAAAAACATTCCGTTTCAGGCCACCAAACACCGTCAACCACCCCGTTATAAATCTTTAGCCAGCTCCGCATCACCTTCTTTCCATCTTCACGGATCACCGTCATTCCAGTTGCAGCCCGTGGGAGTCTCGCCATCTAAGTCATTCATTTCATCCCAAGGACACTCGTTACCTAGCGGGAGACAAGATGACTTCTACCTGCAAGCCCAAGCTGCCTCAGCTCAAGACGCCGGTGACTTCGACATTCCCATCGGAGCTGTCCGCCTTGTCTGCTCGAACCCCTCTATCTGGGTTTCCAGACTTCGTCAAGATGGAGGCTGGCATCAAGACTCCCATTACACCCCCCACGGCCTATACAGACTTCCTGAAGAGTATGGCTAGCCCTGCTACAGGGGACAAGATATCAGGAACGTCCACTCCCAACTCTGCGCCTTCCGATATCTCGAGCGAACATAGCAACTGCTCATGCAACTGTGAAACCCACAAATCTCCCACATCTGCTGTCCTCCCATCCTCCTTCGTCTATCCTACCTCTGCGCCGTCTTCATCACGATTAGGTCGTCTTCGCATCCCACCTTCACCAGCATTCTCCAGCTCGGATTCCCCACTCAGTGCGGCATCTGCGATCCGTTCACCCTTTAGTGCACGCTCGCCGTTTGATTGGGACGTAGCAAGCAAAGGGAGATATTTCGACCTCAAGTCTCCAAAGAATACCCGGTCTGGTATTCGACACGTGCGGGAAATTGTTACGAGGACTGTTACTTATACACCGAGAATGAGTGCTGCGCCTAAGGGAAAGAGGAGGAAGGTCATCTAGGCACAAAGAGCTATCCATATTTACGTATATGATATCCACGGCAATATATTCACCAAATCTATTTACACATCTCTTCGGTTTCGACTCGTTTAGAGCAACACTACTTTCTCACACCCCATGGTTATGATTTTCCGCGCTGGTCCCGCATCCACCGAATCCGACATTCGCAACACCTTTTCGATTACGGAAGAAACAAAGATGGAGATCCGTGAGCTCCTGTCGACGGATACGCCTGGAGCATCTTTTGGAGTATGGCAACGGAGGGCGGACGTGGGATATTTGGGGGTTAGCTCCGCTTTGAGCTGAAGGCAGGACGGCGTTGGGCGTAATGGCAAGGCAGATACCAAAGTCAGAAGCGACAAAAACCTACATGCATAAAACACATTAGACATCTCGGTGATGCCTGCTGTGAAGTGACGATTAGTAAATGAACAAGGAAACAAACAAACAGACAGCCCACCGGCCAGGCCAGAGAGAAGCCCAGGAGCGTCGCAAAAGCAGCACAGGCAGGCTAGCCGATAGCGGGCCTCTGCGTCCCGCGACCCTGGTCCGTGCATGGCCCGTGGGCCGTAAGCGCCCGCGAGCCCAGCTGACTGACTAGCGCCTGGGGTTGAGGAGGGAGCCGGGGCCTGATTGGGCGGGGGGCGGAGCTAATGCACGACAACTGCGTTTAAGCGCTGGGAAGTGGAAAGGGAGCGGATTGGGTGGCGGCGTGTTTGCTCTTCTGAGAGACGGGCGCCTGGACGGGGAGCGAGAGCGAGAGGGCGCCGAGCAGTGGGAAGTGGGAAGCGGGAGCGAGTTGGCCTGCTGGCAGCGATGCGCTGGCGGTGGGAGGGGCGGGGACGGGGCGAGGGAGGCTCTGCAGGCTGGCTGGAGGGCAAAGGCCGGCTCGGGCTTGAGCAGCAGGACTTGGCTGGTGGGCAGGAGCAGGACAAGGACAGAGAAAGAGCGATGTTGGCTGATATAGGCGTTACGCGGGCGGAGTCCGTGGGCTGGGTGTGTGTGGGAGGGACAGAGAGGGACAGAGAGGGGGGTTGGAGGGGCGAGGTGGGCGGTTGAGACGACGCCCGCGATCCGCTGCTGTGACATGGCAACAATGAAACGTAGTAGTATGTAGTCTCCAGTAAGAGTCCAGGAGTCGTCCAGGCTTGAACGGTCCCCTCCGCCGACACTGTGCACGTGCATGTGCACGTGCAGCCCGTGGGGCGCGGGTGATTATGCAGGACAAGTCATGTTACTCGTCCTGCATGTTTGACTTCACATGTCCCGCCTGTCACGACACTTCACGTGCTGCCGGCTGTCTTGCTGCCGGCTGTCTTCCTGATCCCGGCTGGACGATGCCTCTCTCGCACTGCAGTGCATCTCCTCTCTCCTCTCTCTGTGCTCTGTGCTCTGCATCTACATCTATATGACGGGCTTTGCATGCCCTTACTGTGCTCGCCATATCGGTCAAGGTTCTCCTTCTCCAATTGACTGCTGGAGAGTCCGCTATCCTCTCTTTCAAGCAAGTGGCGAGAGAACACGCAATTTCTGGAGACGGTCACTATTCTTTCAGGATATCGCAGACTCTAGAGATCTTGCCATTAGAGTAGCAGATTAAAACCCCCCAGAGCCACAACTATTTTGAACTACCCCTCAGATGTTGCCACAACATCTGTCACTCCAGGATGTATTTCTTCTAACTTGACCATCAGCTCCTCCCATAGATTCCTTTTTGCCTCTCGCCCTCTGTCACTTCTGACAAATCGCGACGTCCTAAAGTGACGAAATTAATATAATTCAAGCATCTAAAAAGCAAGGTGTCAGCCGTACTTAAAGATCCTGCAATGCGCAAGATATTGCCCATGAGTCTCTCCTCTTCCCTCTATGGCCCATATAATCCCTCGGCTAGCATGTTCGGGGGTCCTTCCAAGTAGCTTCTGCTCGACCTTTGAGAACACCCAGCCGATTCCATGGTTGAAATCCCTTAGAATACTCGTGGAAGCTGCTCCAGGGTCAACATTATTTACCAGGATACCGGACGTGGAAAGGTGCTCTGCGAGAGAACTGGCTAGAAGCACCTGCATCAGCTTCGAAGCTCCGTATCGCAAGAGCATGTCGGCACGCTTTTCATCATTGAGCGTAGCAAAGATATTCGAGATTGGGATCTTGGTTGTCACGTGTGATGCCGACGATACTATAGTGATTCGGGGCGGTATCTTTACACTCGTTTCCTCGCTCCGAGCTGCGTCTTCTTGATTGACGATTCTTTTCAGCAAGGGAATAAGGAGGAGGGTCAAGAGCATGGTGCTCACGACATTGACCGTCAGGGTACTTTCGTCCTTCTCCACGACCTTGAAATCCAGGACTGCAATGCCGGCATTTTGAACAACGCAGTCGAGCCTTTCCAGCTCCCTCTCCACCCGCGAAGCAAAAGCGAGAACAGATGCGTAGCTAGCCAGATCTAGAGGCCAAACCGAAATAACAGAAGCGCTCTCTGGGTAATCATTCAGGATTGAAGTCCGTGCTTCATTCCCTCTGGCTTCAGACCGAACTGCAAGAATGATGTGTTTTACGTTCAGTCGTACAAGATGGCGAGCAGTCTCTAACCCCAACCCTGAACTTGCGCCTGTGACGATGATGGATTGGCCTGAAAAATCGGTCGTTGGAATAGGGAGGACAGTGAAGAGATGCTCTGAAATATTGAGTCCAGTCTCCATCTTTTTGCCGGAGCGTGGAGACGGATCTAGAAAATCGGGCTTCTTAGAAGTCAGGAGCTATAAACTAAGTATTGCAAAGGTTCACGAGATTCTAGATCAAGGCAATAAAAAGGTCATTATGCTAGTTTTTCGCATTAACCGCTTCAACAGTGGGAATAAAGTAGCTAGCTTTTAAGATAATATAGCATAACTGATCTTGTGCTTACGGAATTGTAAGACTACAAATATACAGGCAAGATATGCTGACCGCGGTCTCGATGTGTATAAGTCCGCTCGAGGCGCTATTATCCTGGAATAGTGACAATCGACCGATAAGCGCGCGAAAGCGAACCCTCCCGCAATTAATGATTACCTACCTTGTCATAAATATCACAAATATGGTAGATATTGCCTCAAATACCCCGTGACACCTGCCACGCACTTTGCCACTCCTTTGTCCTATTTCCCTTCAACTCAAGCTGTCAGCGTCCTGGGCCGTTTGACTATCTAGCTGACACATCAAGCTGGCATGGGTGGTCGATGGGGAGGCCTTGCTCGTTCATTTCGCGCCGAACAATGGAAACCCAGAACCCAGATCACGAAGGCAAGGAATCTAACTATCACAGTAGTAGCTGACCTGTTAATTTCCTGCCATTTACATATACAGGTAATATTTAGGTGGTGGGTCAGGCACGCATCTCTCCAACATGAACTCCTACACCGAACACTAGGTAACTGTGCCCAATGAACTCAAGTCAAACTCCGGCAACATGAACATCACCAAGTTTAGTGCTATTGGGTCTACAAGTACGCTACTTCTCTCTTCAATCGATTTCTAAACAGCGAAGTATCTACAAGCGAGTTGAACATAGACACTGCCCTCCGGTCTATTTGCAACCAACCTTGTTCTTCCTCTTCTGTATATGAATTGATCGAGAGCATATACTTATTGAAGGAATGTGAATTATAATATGACTATCTCTAGGAATGTCTTTGACTCTAATAAATCATAGTGACACTACTACCTTCCTTGCAGACACCCCCTTTCGTTGAAGGTCGACCGCTAATTGCACACTCTCCAGTCCCTTCCCGGCAACCAGAGGCTCAGGTGCCGGAACGAATGTTCCTGCCTTCAAAGCCTTGGGCAAAAAGTCTTCGTAGACCGCCTTCCCAACTTCGTTATCCTTAATCGCCGTCCCGAAGATGGACTTAATCCTCACGCCCTGTGGTGGATCTGGGAACCCTGGTTTTGCTGTTGATACAAACTTGTTCCCGTTGGACTTGTGCACGATGTCAACACAAATCCCCGTGGCCGGGGGCCCAATGCAATCTAGTGCTCCTGCAATCGTCTTTCCCTTAAAAACATCCAGCAGGTCGGCGCCGACGGTGGAACTATTGTAGTCGAACACCTGGGTGGCGCCAAGCTTCTTCACGTACTCGAAGTTCCTTGGAGATGCGGTGGTAATGACTTCATAGCCGGCTGCAACGGCGAGTTGAATCGCGTTGCTCCCCACACTTGATGCACCACCCCAGATCAAAAGCGTCTTTCCGGTTGGCTTTTGTCGAGGCTCAGTAGGGAGCTGCAACTTCAGAAAGGCATCTTGGAAGAGTCCCGATGCAGCTGTCGAATATCCCAATGGAATGACTGCTGCGCTTTCGAATGAGATACTATCAGGGATTTCAGAGGCCATGTTCGTCTGCACGATGGTGTAAGCTTGGAACGCATTATCCTGGTCCCGCTTCGATGCCATGCCAACCGCGTGGCCGAGCACACGGTCTCCTGTTTTGAACCGTGTGACATTGGGCCCGACGGCTACAACCACACCCGCTACGTCATGCCCGATGATGGTAGGGTAGTCGAGCGGCCACCAGGCTAGAGACTGAATGCTGCCATCGACGGGGTTGATGGCGACGGCATGATTCCGAACGAGAATCTCGTTTTCTGCAGGAGCCCAGAGAGGAGCGGGCTTGACTTCGAAAGGGCTACTTCTCGGAGCTGTCAGCCAAGCAGCGGTATTGGAGGCCATGGTGGAACGGCGCTTGATCTCTGTCGTGCAGCAGGAGGCTTTTGCTAGTGTCTGGAGTCTGTTCTATAAGAAGATATGCCGGATCACAAAGCTCTTGTCGATAAATAACAAAAATAAGAGGAAGAAAAGGAAGATAAACCTTTTAGTTGCTTGCTTGTAGTCGATTGGAACTGTTAGAGGATAGAGAAGGATATGATTGTACTAGACACGAGGGAGTATATATGAGGAACCAACTATCCCTTACCTCGCCCCCGAGCTCTCTAAACTCCGGAGCCGCAGCCTATTCCCCGAGCCAACTTGGTCCTGGCATCGTCGCCGTCGCCATCATCTCGCATTCCCGCTATGATGCCATTGCTTACAGCATCATGTCAGCAGCATGTATCGTGTGTCCGGTCCAGCGCTAGCAATCCAGATATCAGAAAAGCTCGGGGTTAGCGCAGCGCGCAGCGCGAACCCCGCAGATGACTTAACGAGACTGGCGGCATCGCCAGCTTGAAACAGCTAGATGTTATATCCTGTCTGTACTAGCGTTGCGCGCTCTCCCAATCGGGGCCCCCTCGCTGCCGTCGGACCAAAGAGCAGTATCTCCAAACTCCGAAGAGCAGAAAGCGAAGAGCGAAAGAGCAGAGGATTAGCCCGTTTCCTCTCTTCCGTGATACAGACATCAGCTGTTTGGGTGGGCACGTGCTTGCTGTAAGTTCCTCGCCTCTTGGACGTATCCCTACTTCGGCTGCCGATGTCAGGTATATTTATCTACATGCTAGATCACTTTGTGAAACTATCTCGGACGGGTTTACCATTATACGACAGTAGAACGTGTCTGAATACCACAACACCGGGCAAGTTGGAGCTGGGACGGATAGCATATCTGTAGTCGTACTCTATTATAGTCAAAGAGCAATCTGAGCGTGTATGCACTCGATACTCGAGGAGTAACCTGATAACCAACCTCTTCTATAGTCTAACGATCTAACTAGTTTCATTTTATATCATCTATGACGAGTTCGAGTTATCCGCACAAGAAAATGCCGAGCCTAGATATCTGAAGTCAGCACAGTCCAAAGCTTCAACCCGAATAACACAAACTTACCGATTTCCCCCGAAGCATAAGCATCATTGATCAACTGAACAGTCCCATATGTCCCTGCCACAAGCAGAAAGGCTCCTAGAAAAATCATACCCCAGTGTAACCAATACGCAATCCTCTTTCCAAATGATGCCGTCCTCCAGCTACCGTGATCATAGAGCCAAAACCACCCGGGGAACATGATAGCAAGAGGTGCAAAGCATATAGACCCAGTCAATGCGAGGAGATAGTTGAAAATCGGAATCGCCTCGGCAAGAATAAAGGAAATAGAGGCGAGTCCAAAGGTGCAGCTTAGCCAGGTTCCCCAGTGTACGACGCTGTTAATCTGGAGGTGAGGAGAGTTGCGCAGGATACGTACGAAGAGGTATTTCGCGGCGACATGTAGGTAGAGACAGGCACTGACAACGAGACCAATAAGGCCAATCCCATAGGCCACCATCTTGATGGTTTGACCAGCGCTCTATATGGTCATTAGTAGGAGGCCTATAATTTTCCAGTTGCAGAGGAATAGGAGGTTGAGACATACCCCTAGGGATGGACTTGCAACCCACTGGCCACACCAGCGATAGACTACCAGGCTGAAACTCAAATAGGCAGCCTGGACGAGTGCCATGCACACATACAGAGCCTTCCTAAAATCCTTTGGATTTCTCATCTCGGCAATAACTGGCAAGAAAGCCGATGTTCCTGCCGATGAGACGAAAATTGTTGCTGAAGCAGTCATACCAGCTACGAAAGTCGGATGAGCAATAACGTAGTATCCGAGTTCGAAATCACCCGTTTGTGGTGCTGCGGCTGGCCGATCACGAGTAGTTACGCCAATAACCACGATAAATACCGCTAGAAATATGGAGATGAATCCGGCCCAGGTCAGCCAGCCTATGGAGTGGAATTTGCGAACACTGGCACATACGGCGACGACGACGGTCGCGAGGAAAGCCCACCAGACAGTGCAGGCTGCATGGTGGGAGAGAGCGTTGAGGCCGATGGAAACACCCAGGATACCGGAGCCGGAGCAGAGAACGTAGCTTTAACATAATTGTTAGACTGATTATATTTTGAGAAGTGAGAGGACTCTTACGCAATGAGGTAGAGGAGACCAGTTAGTTCTCTCAGTACAACACCATACTTTTTACCGCCGAGAACGAAAGCCATATCAGCAATTGTGTGGCATCCGGGATGCACGTTTCGGAAATCTCCTTGGATAACAGCAGTATCTAATAACTATTAGTATCACCCATCAGCAGGTCTAGCTTTTGCGACTGACAAGTATTCAGCGCACCCCATCCAACGACGGATAAAGCTCCACCAACAGCACCTGCGCAGTAGAAACGTTAGCAAGAGGGTTAAACCAGCTGAGCATTACTATCTTACCAAGCGAGTACATGGAAGTTGGGATACTAAGAACACCGGTAGCAAAGATGACTATGATACCTGTTAGACGGCTCAATTAAGGATGACAAAGAGGACTTGCTCTTGAGGAAGATGACTGAAGCTCGAGGCCAACCAACAGTACGGAAGTTAACTCCTTCAGTGGTCTTCTTAAAGACTTCAAATTCCTCTAACGGGTCCAACACATCACCTATAGCGTCATCGCTTTGTGCTGGTGACTCGGTCGAGATGTGTTTCTCATCGACAGCCTGCTGGAAGATGGCCATTGCGTCTAATTAAGAGGCACAAAGATACAATACTTGCACAGATACAGGCGGGTGAGAGACGGAAATGATCTTGCTGGGGGTCATAAGAATATATAGGAAACTAAACAGGCTGCCTCCGAAGAGACGAGGGAGGTATAGAAAGAGACACGGAGACTGATAGGCTCGGACAAGAACTTAGGTAGGATCTGGTAAGCACGACATAAACAATACCGGACGGTACTGTAATACAATACTGCCAGAGACAGGGCGTGATAGCGCCTGCAATCAACCGGCTGTCGGACTCTTATCTCGGCCAACAAGATGTACATGGCGGAGATCCGAAATCAGTATAAACTCGACGTCTCTGGCCTGCCTTATCTTAAGGTTTTTGGTGTTTGTAGCAATGATCGATGATAAGCCCTCCTTATCAGCAGTTGGACGTTTCATAGCGCCCAATCAACGCCCGTGACGTCCAGGCGCCGAGTCCTTGGGACGCCGTTGCGGTATTTCGTGGCAGTTGCACTGGCGCTACCAGCGACTTGCTCTATCAGACCATGCTGAGCCGACCGTCGGCACTCGAGGATCGTTGGACGCACGACCGACCCAAGCACTTGGTATCTGGACAGAGAGTGAAGA
Organism: Aotearoamyces nothofagi; assembly: GCA_015345905.1. Lineage (NCBI taxonomy): Eukaryota > Fungi > Ascomycota > Leotiomycetes > Leotiales > Tympanidaceae > Aotearoamyces > Aotearoamyces nothofagi. Next base: position 659,991 of record JADDTR010000003.1, on the reverse strand, counting down.
TGGGATGAGGTAGAGATTCCAGACTATAGGCGAGAGATTATAGATCGGTGTCGCCCAGACTTCTAGATATACTACTCCCTAGTGCCAGGCGAGGTAGACCAGGAACTCCGACGATCACGTCGATATGGTCGCTTCGAGCCTTGCCCAATGACCTGGGCCTGTCTTGTGCTGCTGTAAAACAAGACCGGGGATCAACGTTCCTAGGCTAGAAAATGACAAAGCTCGGCTTAGAGTCACGAATATTTCTTTCTAACAAGCTTTGTGCACGAAGGCTCGATGCTGCCAAGTGCTGCCATTGTATTGGGCATATTGAGGGGAGAGAAGTTGAGAACGGCACCACTAACAGCGAGGTAAAACAAAACTGGCAATGACTTCTATATATGTAAAGTGCACCCCGTAAGAAGCTTTAGCTGCATTCGATCATAGACTTCTTACAGCAATATCTCATCCCTCCATATATAGATATACTCTGTTGAAGCGTCTTGCCACTGATTTCGACCCCTTCTCGTATCATTTTAGTATAGTTAATAATAAACAACACACATTTATGCACATCACAGTTACGCAACATCTCTCGAATCGTTTTATTCCTTGCTATAGTCACATTACTAGTAACGAATTCTTTCCGCCCTGCCTTTTAAGACGTGGTTGCCAATGCTACGCCGCCCAGTTCAACGCCAATTAAAAGCCCTTAGTTATTGAACCTCCGATACTGTCTCTGAACCCTGCCTGGCCTTGCTGGCACCAACAAAGTAGTTGGAGGCTGTATGATACTTGACGGAGTCCGATTAGGTGGTGACAAAGTACGATAATATGTAGCTGTTCGTGATCTTGAGGCCGTTTCCACCCGATGATAATTAGTCCAATCCTCGTGATAGGGACTTTGACGGGCGGTCACATCTCTCAATGTTGATTGATGTTGGGCAAACATCATGCTTATTCGCGGATTGTATTCGGGGGCTTGAGACTGCCGACTCACTCGGCGTGGGCGTCGTGGTCGGGCAGCGGGTCGAATGGAACTATCAGAGGAGTCCTCATCAATTCCATGGATTGTGTTGGTGGCTCCGAGTACTTCTACTGATCTGTTACCTGTCTCGCTTGACGCTCCAGATGTCGTAGGAGAAACGCTCATCTCAACATCCCCTTCCATGTCCACAACGCTTTCTCCATCTCGCTCCGAATCGTAATCATCAATTTCACCATATCCGTCTGTTGATAGAGACTGCTCTCGAGGTCTGGAATGGCCATGATATGGGGATGCTATGCGAGGAGTAGCCGACTCATTCTCTCGGTATCTGTCGTCATCTTCATCATCGGATGCTTGGTGGCCAATTGTGTCAGTGTCACTATCTTCAACGTTGGTCTGCATCATGAAAGGCTCAAGATCACCATATTCGCTATCATCATGTCCGTGATCAAGAGGGCTCCATCCGGATCCTTGAAGAACTCTTGCTTCCTCTGCTGAATCACCGGCTTCGGAAGTACCGGTACTAGTAACTGTTATAACTGATGGGCTCTCCCATGGAATGCGCTGTCGTCGCCGTCGTCGCCTGCCATTTGATACTGCACCTCCCTCATCGGAGTCGTCACTCTCAAGTCCATCTCCCACATTAGCAGGCGGCCTAGATCCGATGCTAACCTGTGAAATGGGACTCAGACTGCGTATAGAGCTATGGTTCAAGTGCTGAATCTCATCGTCTTCGATAAACTCCCGGTCTGATTGTGTTGGCTCTTCAGCGTCACTATCTTCAGAGCTTATAGAGCGCTCTCTCCTCCTCCGCCTGCTATTTAAACCGTGTGACGCATGTATGACTTGCGAAAGCGGCGATGGGCGATAGTGGAATCCAAACTCAACTCCAGCTAAATGTGTATGCCCACCGTGCCAGTGGTGGAGTCCATAACCATCGATATCATCATCTTCATCAACATCTTCGTCATCAAACTCAAAGTCCACATCTAGGCCAGCTGCAGCTTCTCGGTCCATTTCGAACCGATCAAGCGAGTCCATAGAATCTGCATCGCTGAAGTTAAGGTGTATGTCTTCTTCTTCCCCCTCGAAGTCCTGTTCGCAATTTACACATGCTGCACCCCCTTCGTATTCGTGGCCACATGCTGTACATGTCCAGCAGTGGTCTTCCTCGTTAAAGCGTAATGTTCCTACGTATTTATTGTTAAAGCATCCTTTGAATAGCCCACTGTCCCCAGATCTGTCTGCTTCCACAATGTCGTTCTCTTCTTTCCGCCGTTGGTGATGCTGCTCCGCAGTCTCATCAATTGGCAGAAGTTCAACCCTGTTGACAAAAATTTCCACCATTTGCTTGATAAGAAAAGCTGGAGCCGGCATCTGCTTGACCCGATTGCGACAGTCTGGACATGTCTTTTTACGCTTATTCGGTAGAAACCAGCTACAGAGGCAGCTGTAGCAGTATGTGTGTCCGCATGCCAGCGTCCACGGTTCATAGAGTAGTTGGTCGCATATTGTACAAGTGACTAAGCTTCGGATGTTATGCAGGTCGTTCTTGAGGGTATCGGCGAGCTTGAAGACCACGTCAGCAACCATATATGCAGTAGCGATTTTGTATGCACGAAATCCGTGGATACTGTGCCGTCAATATTCAACGACACGTCTCACAGGACTTGGGGGTACCGGTACGTGTTCATACAGAGTCAAAATAACTGTGACACTCACCTCTGTTCCAGTCTTCACCATACTGGAGGACACTACCGCACTCATGGCTCCAGTAAGTTCGAGCTCACTTGCTTTGATCACAGTCTTTCGAGGTGAAGTTCTGCCTCCCATCGTCTGTCTAGCAGAAACGTTTGCTGGGGCCATGTGTGTTTGCAGTATTGCGTTGGCAGGGCAGAAAAACTTGGCAGATCGGGCGTCGTTTTGGGTTTGTAACGTGAGGCTGATGATGAGAGGGTAGCGAACCACTCAGTTTGAGGGCTTCCCTGAGCCGCAAAGTCCACGCCAGTGCCTAAACCACGTTCACACGTAAGTCCACCCTCACTACCTCGTTGCAAGTTCCGATTGGTAATGCAAGATTGAATGGATGGATGCGTATCGCATGCTTGATTAAGTATCTAATCGATATAGTACTTGAGAGAAGTAGTAGCGGCGGGACGGACGTTGCCCTGTGCTGCGCTTGCCGAATCTACTGCAATAAGCTAAATCCCCACTAAAACCGGTATGTGTGTACATGTACCTGCCTAGCACGTGCCTGGCTGGATACCCAACGCAATCGTAAGGTAGGAACCGACGTCGCTGCCGTTGACTCGAAATTCTCCTCTCAATCACACTCTATAATATTCATCACTTATCTACGCGTATATAGATGAAAAGTTCTTGGATACCTACTGCCGTTTATTGATGCCTCGGACCTAAGGCCGCAGGCTCTTACTCGATAGTCGGGGAAAAGAGACTCCCTATTTCACCGCGGAGCAATCATGTACGTATATATATCATACTCTGATTTCCCATTGTCTATTCCTTACTGTGACGCATTTTTACTATTTCCCAGGGGAGAAGCCCCCTGTGCGGAGTTGTGCAACGTGGCTGCTCTTGGATGACTCCCACAGTCGCGGGCCAGCGCAGCGCAGCGCATCACCTCACCCCATTTTTCGCTCTGAACAAGCACATTCAACCTCAGACACTTAAGTGACAAATATGTCGCACATCATAATCCACAGTAGAAAAGGTTATGACACTCGGTCAATGGTTGAATTATTATTATGGGCAATTTACTACACCCCCGAAACTAAATTCTCTATTCGCAACCTGTCGAAATAGGAGCCATCTCCTCCTAACCCGCTTGCAAACGGAATCAAGAAATTCGTTCCGAGTGTTCTCGAAGACCATAGAGATGGTTGTAAATGGCCCTAAGCAGCCTCTACGTGCCAAGATGGCCCAGAATGAGTGGCCAGAAAGCTCTTCAATATCCAGGAGCTGCTTAGGAAACAGAAAAGAAAATTCGTCAACTCATGGGAACATCATTGCCTGTTGGTCATTTCGACTCAGACGGTCTTTCCAGTGTTATTGTAAACAGGACGATCGGCTGCACAGACGTCTGCTACAAGGCCTTTAACAACTTTATCCTCCTCAACGATTTCATTGCTGAGGTGGGTAAGGGCTTTGATCTCAAAGTCAAGGAAGTCCTTGATGGCCTTGACATTAGTTGAACCAAGCTTGCTCGACTCGCGGATGACCTTCAAAGTTCGTCGAAGACGTGCCTCTGTATTCTCCAGCTGGTATTCCGCAACCTGGCCGTAGAGGTCTGAAAGGTTGGAGATAGGACGAACGGTATTCAGGACAGTGTCATCTTTGACAAATGGAGAGCGAGGTCGGAAGGAAGTGACCATTGTAATGCGTTCCTGGCCACCGAAAGCTCGCAAGGCCTGGTGTTCAATGTATCTTCCCTGAAGGATCGCAGCACAGCCCTTATAAATCATTAGAATTGGTCGACCATGCAGTACAGAGTTCGGTCGCAGGCTTACCTTTGTCGGACCCCGAACCTTCCTAATGTCTCCAAACCCAGTCTTCAAGGCTGTTTCTCCACCGATCATACCAGTCGTGTCACTCATCATGAGGACGCAGACAAATGGGTAACTATCCCTATGCCAGCCAACGACGGGTTTATTATCATCCTCCGCAACCATGACACCACTATCATGCTCTTTGATAGCTCCAGGAACAGAAATGTTGACGTGACCGATCTCGTAATCGATGGCGGGAACAAGGTCGACACCTGCTAGCTTGGAGATAATGGCAAGAGTTCTTGGATGCTTCCAGGCTTCATAAATGAACTTGCAATGTCTGAGGAATGGTTAGCTTGGTTCACATATAAATGATTAATATCTCTCCTCGGAATTTGTACGGCAACATGCTAGTCACGAAGCAAGCTGAAGATTGGAGCAGGTCGATCGCCAAAACAGCAACTTCATCAAATACCATTGGCGAGGAAAGGGTGTGGTGACTTACGTGGGAGAATAGCCACGGATTTGCTTCGGAGCAATATCTGAGGAAAAAGTGAAGTTTTCCTGGATTTTGTCGGCAAGCACTTCAGCTCTCATAATGTTCACAGCTTCTTCGGTAAAGAGGTGGAATGGCTCGGAGACAGCATTTGGCGATACACCCTCTGTGGAAGGTATTCCGATTTCTTCCATTGTGTGGACCGTCGTTGGCTCTTCGACTGCCAGGTGCTTGTCAGGGTTGAAACGGACGAAGTTGCAGCCATTGATGTCATGGTGAATGTCGTCAGCTTCAGCATCAAAACTTGCGAACGAACGCTTCAAGCTGCCGGTAATGGCAGAGCCAACATTGTAGTTGATACCAGTGTCAACGGGTCCGGTGGGCAAACCAGGGTGAATATCAATCGTTGTCATATTGATTGACTGGAATTAACGGTGCTCGAATGTATCTTGGCCGAGTTATTAAATCTTTGAATGACAGAACGTCAGTGGATGGGTATGTGGAGTGATATAGAAGAGAGCTCGCGTGTTGATAATGGCTATCTCAACAATAACGTGGGAGTGTTCGATCGGGGGAAAGAAAACGGGTATTGGATGGTGAAGAACAAGCCGAGTGTTGTGTTCAGAGAAATATTGCTCGGGGATTTTTATTTGTTCGTGTTGGTTGGATTTCTTGAGAAGTGAATTTGAAGAAAAATTGGGGGCTCAGGAGTCCCGTGCTTGTTAAGTGAATTTCTCATCGAGTTGGCTCGTTCCAATATTTCCACACGCGACTAGGAGAAGTGAAACCACAGCTCTGCGTCACTTTCTTTCTCCCCTTATCGGGGATGTCCCGTCGAGAATTTGTTTGTGAAAATGTCCGGGCAGAAAGCGAATCTTGATCAAAGACATAGCTACTTACAGCGCAGATTTCAATAGCGGATAGCGGACGAATAAACTGTGGCGATTCTTTCAAATTCGAGATGTCCCTTGATGAGACTGGCGGGAGCTGGTAAGTCTGGTTTGGGAGAAGCTCCAGATGGAGGATATATAACACAATATACAATGGTCGATAGTATGTGAAGGAGGACTGAGTGTGGAGGATGGCAAGCTTTCTTATATCGTCGTCGTCGGGCTAGTATCCGCCGCGTATATCATTCCTCTGTCAACTATCAAGGCCTCCCCCCTTCCGTTAGCGGGATTGAATGTCACTGAGCTTCGGGCCTTGGGATGATCTCTATGCACTGTCAAGCTTTACTTGTTCAGTCTGTCTTTGTCAAGGGTTTCCTGTGCTGCAGTTTTTGCCGTTTCAGTACGGATGTTGAGGAAGAGTATGTGGAGCGACGATTCATGTCATGTCACCGCGCTCTACAATCTTCCGCAGTTTCTACGAGCTTATCGGATACCTGTTGATACTGGATTGTCAGGAACCCTCCCATAGCTACCTTAGGTAGTCAGTGCCTGCTAATCCGCCACTACCAAATCGGATCGAGAATGCTATTGCTCGAAACGCGCTGTGATATGAAATGCTCGCAGCCGATGTCCGCCAGCTAGATCAATGAATGGAAATTGTTTCTTTTTTTGGATAGCGCTCCCACCATAAATCATGGGAGGCGGAGACGAAGTCAGACTCGCTCGGGAGCTCTCAAGAGCGATAGCATAGCCACCTGCGGCGGGAAGATGCCCGAACGATGGCAGAGCGGTCCGTGACAATGCCAGGATACCTACGTGCAGTTCACGTAGGAGGCGCTACACGCGTGGCAGGCCGTAGCCACGCAGGCCATGATGGGTTCGAGGGCTGGATTGAACCACGCTGCATCACCAGTGCCGACGGTGGAGACACGTAATTATCTTGCAAGTGCCAAAAGTGGAGGGAGTGGGCATGAGATGGCAGGAGAGGGCAGGAAATGGGTGGAAATGGGTTGAAATGGGTTGAGAGGACATTTGAGTGTGGAGGGCTACTGAGCTTTGCAGGCTCCCAGGGCTTGCCAGACTTTCCCAGCTGGGTCATTTGAGTGTCATGGAGTGTCATGGAGCGTCAGTCCAGGGCTGGCGGATCGAAAGATTACGGACGAGATATCCATGCGCAACTCCATGGACTCCATAACCCGATCTGGCCGTAGCGCGGCAGTGTTCGCTCTAGCGCCATTCCTCAGCACGAATGATTTGCCCAGGCTCCGGCGCGCTGGACGGCCTAGTGCCGCCCAGGGTCGCGCAGTCTGTCTTGTGCTCCGTCTTGTGCTCCGTCTTCTGCCCCGTCGCCCAGTCGCCCAGTCACCCAGTCTGGCTTCCGGCCGTTAACGGCCCTCAGCACGTACTTACAGTACCTTATTGTGGACTGGCACAACGGGGTAAGGGATGGGTGCACTGTACAGTACAGTACATATAGCACAACAAGGCCTCTAGAGTCCAGAGCTCTTCTGAGCCGGCGGGCAAATCCCGACATGCGCTATGCATACATGTACAGTACGTGCTTCTTTTAATAGGAATCACATTGGCAGCAGCGTCAGTACATTGCAGCCTCAGCATTGAGCACGAGCTACATGTGCTCTGCTCCACGTCCAGGCCTCCTCCTCCCCATAGCGACGCTGCCGCCCGCGTCGGGCCTCGGTCCATGGGCACGAGTCCGGACCGGCTGGCTACGTACTGTGTGGTGGGAGATGCTTTGGGCTCCGATCAAAACAAGTTACAGTACAACAATCCTTATCTGCTGCAAGTCCCTTTATGTAAACAAGGAAAGTTTCCGGGACTCCCAATGGCGACTACAGCTCCTCAGGGTTCACGATAAGGCTATCTGTCTTGGTGTGCGTATTGGGTAGCCCTGCCGCCGTGGCTTCTTCTAGTGTAGAACATCATACATCATTCACTTCTGCTCCCGTTTCCGAAAATGAGAAAATGAAGCTGTAGATATCCCTTTCGTTTCAGACAAATAGCGTTGTTAGCTGCAAGCTGCAAGCTGCAAGCTGCAAACTGCTTCTGTCTACCGCCCCTGCGGGGTCGAAGCCATGCTTGCATAATTGCCTCACACCCATTTTCTCGGGATCACGAGGCACGAGGCACGGCTGCCATGGATGGGCGTATCAATGTGTCAGAGAAATAGAGAGGGTGGTTCTGAGTCCAGTACTACATGGAATTACAGAACAAAATTGGGCAGCTATAGCACCTGTAGCAACTACGGCATATCCAAGAGAACCTCATATTTCCAGTCTACTGCCTCCTGAATCTCACTGTTGACGTCAAAATAACGCCCATCAACGACGGTGATAAGGATTATGTGACCTACAGCCCGGCAGCGCAGATGATGCAGGAAGCCTTCTCGGATCATACGGTAAGCTACAACTCCTCCTTGCCCTCCTCCATACCCAAAGTGCCTAAGCCTCGTGCACCACCGATAAGGGTAAGCTCTCGGCTCCCGTGGCACGGGCGCGGCGGGCTAGAGTAGATGTTTTCTTATCGATAAGATAGGGATGACGCTCGCTCGCTTAAGCTTGCCTTCTCCCAAATGCTTCTAGAAGAAGCTCAAGAGCCGAGTTGACGACAAGCAAGCAGGAGACTCTTCGTTCCGGCAACATGGCCTCGAAAGACACATCAAAGGGTTCGGAGTGGGCCAAGACGGCCGATAAGTTTGAATCGTAAGATAAACCACTCCTACAGTCTTCCTCAAGTCTTACGCTGGTGTCTCAGCCGGCTGATTCTGACCATAGGAAGCTGCCAGGCGAATATCTTGATCCATGCCAAGAGGCTGCATCACGGAGTTTGAGGTGTTTACATCGGAATGGTGGAAATAGGGAATTGTGCTCGGATTATTTTCAGTGAGTTCGTTCTCATAGTTTGGTGTCCAATATGCTGGGATTTGAGTAGATGCTCTCATTTAGTCTTAGGGGCTCTTTTCGGGTTCAGGCGTCAGCACACGTTGCTCTGAGGTATCTTCAATAGCTCTAACAGTTTTCTTTAGAGCATACCGAGATTGTAAAAAGCAATGGGTAAGACATCTAGCATCATGCAATTCAGATACAGCTAGAAGGGTTCCGATATTGACTTGATGACAGATAGCAGAGCGCAAAGAGGCCAAGCGGAAGGCCGGAAATGGTTGGTTCGACTGATTAAAGATGCAAGCCAGGCATTTAAATAATTTGCAAGAGCACACTGTACAGTATGGGAGATAGAGTACAGGAACTTGGGGCGTATGGGCAAATCACATCTAGCTGCTCCTTTCTTCCGCTAGCATGAAAACTATGCATGAAGTGCATATGATCTCACTATCTAGCTTCTTGTGTTTGTACCCTCTTGCAAGTGACGGAAAGAACCTGTTCAGTTATTGGTGACATGTTTCTATTGTATTATAGAGTTGCCTTGCGGCTTGATTCTATATTCCCTTGCAAGTAAGTTTAGAGTGTCTGTCGGTTATGATTGATAGATGTTTTTATTAGATTATAGAGTTGTATAATAAAGTCCATTCATAGTACTGTCTATAAACCGAAGTCCAACAAAACGAAACATCCGGATCGAAATCTGGAAAACGCTAAATCACGTGCGCTCAGCTCACGCGCCAAGAAGCTCTTTTCTGAATAGCGAATACTCTCTTTGTACTTTAAGCAACCTACCTACCTAAGACACAGTTGCTGTAATTTGGAGTTGCTTCGACTAGGTAAAGTAGGAAGTTAATGTTGTTCCTTGGAGTCGCTCTTTCTACACTCATCTGCGCGCAGCTCTTTCTCGCTTCGTAAACTGAATAATAGCGTACCTAAGCAAAATTGTTACATGATCGAAATTTTGATCGAACACAACTCGACGTTAGCAAGCAAGTGACCTGCCCCCCAGAAATAGTTCATCTCTGATTCTGGCTCCGTACATACTTCTTTCGCTGCCTGTGGGCCAATTTGGAACAGATCTGGTGCTAGAGCCATGGACGAATTTGTCCCCGAACCTCGAGACCGTCTTGACCTGCCGATATGTAGTGCAATAGAGGCGAAGAACTTCAAGCAAGCTCTAAAACTGGTGGAGAAGAGACTGGCTAAGAACCCTGATACGTATCTTCAGGTATGTTGCAAAATCGGACATATTTCGTGGGTGTTTTTCATGCTGGTCACGTGCAAACGAGCCGTCCGGCAAAATGTGACAACCAGTGACCGGTTTCCATCTTTAAGTCCCTGTAAGAAAGTAATGGCTGATTGAAGCATTTTAGGCTTTGAGATGTTATATAAGATGTTGTATTCCACTCAGTGTAGAGCGAGGAAAGGCGTACATGGAGATCGAGGCTCTTGCTGAGGGACTAACCAAGGATAAGCCCTGCGACATCGCTGAATTGGAGCTCTACGATCAAGCTGTAGAATTATTACTGCCAATACACGGAAATGTAGGGGAAGTATATATCGGCCGCTTGCGTACAGAGGCAGTCAAAAGCAAGCCAAAGGACGAGAAGCTCGCAGTGGCTTGCTTCCGTGCATGCTTGAAGCGGAATCTTTTGGAGCAAGCACAGCAAGTGAGTTCAAGCACAGAGAAACTAATATTGCCATCATCATTATTCTATTCGTTGGAGATGCACCAGGGACTGTTCCTATTTCTTCTTCTAGAGGTTATAGGAATCTGATACTAATATAGTCCGTCTAACAGATTGCCAACAGCTTGGAAAAGAACTTCCCCTTGAATCGTTTATATCCATTTTGGGCAATAGCATTGTTGTCTTTATGCGCAGTAAGCAGAGTGGACACACGTATGCCGGTAACTGAGAACTGATATGTGTTAGACCTCTCCCTCCTGCAACGCCCAGAAAAGCTCTCTCTATTCAGTGTTAGCATACAGAAAGATAAAATCGCTTGCCGAGGCGACTTCAAAAGCTGCAGTATACCATTAGCATTGACAAACAAGTTTAAACATCCGCTGATTTTTTACAGGGAATAACACCATCTCCGCCGAGATCAATACAGACATCACAGGAACTCCTTCTCCTCCACCGATTAGCAGGCGAATCAGGAAATGAAAGTGAACGCCTAAAATTCTACAAGGACGAATATCTAGGGTTGCGTTCGAAAGTCGCCAAAGGAGACTGGGTATTTTTTAGGCAGAATATATTACTCCTCGAGCGTCAAAGTCAATGGGAAGAGCTGTTTAACACATGCCAAACTCTACTCACTGGAGCTCGACTGAATAACAAGGACGGAAAGATTGTTGATGCGAGAGGAGGCGACTGGGTGGTATGGCAAGCGTATATACGAGCCGAAGTTGAGCTGGAGAACGAAGAGTCAGTCCCACTTCTGACTTTATATGCTAATATCTATGGGTGTTAACATTCCACAGAATCAAGAACGCTGCTTCTCGTGAGAGAGAATTACATACACAAGGAGACGCAGGCCTTGACAAAACATATCGAAAAAATGCTGATTTAGCCTTATTAGAGGCCACGTTCGCAAAAGGGGTGCTGCAGTCTAAGCCTATCACATGGAAAATCGTTGACAGTTATGGTAAACTGACCAAGGGGATCTCGTCGCGAGTTGTCCAGCTCTTCTTTTATCTGTATCGCTATGGTGGGACAACTTCGGCCTTCCTCGATATTAAGGGCTATGTGGAGATGCTTGATTTTGAAGAGAAAGCCAAGCTACTATCCGCCGTTGCAACCATTCTAATGCATTTCGATGCGCTTGTGGTATCGACTGAACTGCCACATAAATTAGAGGAAACGCACGTCTCACCACTACAAGTAAGTCCCATTTGATTTATTGCTGTAGTTGAGAATGTGAGGAGAAAAGGATATCTATAGACTATACTTTCGAAAAATTTGGTGAAAGCTGCGAGAAGATTGCCTTTCTACCAGGTGTTACCTCTATCACATTGTTGGAAAGCTTCTAGAATGAAAAGGAAGAACTGACTGGAAATAGTTATCGGCAAGTGATAAAATTATTGCTGCTGTCACATTATCGAAGCTGGAATACCTAATATTCTGTAGCACATCAGAGTTTGACCGCAGGAGTGCTCCTGAAAGGGACATCCTTGCCGGTACCCTGAAGTGCCTTTGGTGCTCTGCGTCGTGCGGAGAAATCTGCGACGTATGCCTTGAACAACAAGCAATTAGAGCAATACGCAAATATGGCAATACTATCAAGCACAACAGTGATATTGCATCGGATCTGTTGCCGACAGACAAACATCCCGCTGATGATTGGTCTATCATTGCAGCAACGTGTTTGATCAAGCAGGCTAACTACAGGTGGCTTGGCCCTAAGGGCTTTGATAACGGTAATATAGCTTACAGAGATGTGGACATACAGCGCCTACTACAGGCTGCCGCAATACTTGAATTTGCTCACAGTCATTCAAAACCAAATCCTGACATTCTACTCTTACTTGTCAGGGTATATTCCCAGCTCGGCGCTGGCTCTCTTGCTATCAAAGCGTATCGACGATTAGGACTCAAGCAAATTCAATGCGATACTCTAGGCTATACCCTATTGGATAGGATATCTTTCTTGCATCCGCACCCAGTCGTAGATGCTGGCAATGGTGCCGTCAAGGCGCTAGATCCGTGCGTAGAGTTGGAGAAAGTTCAAAGTTTCTACAGAAGCTCAGGGGGGCATGTCAACGCCAATATATGGAGGTCCTTCGAATTTGGAAGTTACGATATGATTTTCCAATTATATGAGGTTTCCAAAAAACTATCTCGAAGTATCGGAATTGCCATGTCAGTGTGCGAGTTAAGAAGAATCAAGCGCCTCACGGCTTCGCAGACAAGCATTACAAAAGATAGCCAGGGATATGACCTCCTACGTAAGTAATTTTTTACAAGTCTCGTGCTGAACCTGCAGGTAAAATCTGACAACGACTAGCTATAAGATCAGCGGGGGAAGCATACATTGATAATTCGGATTATAAGTCCTTTCCAAATTACGAGCACTCGGAACAGCTGCCATTGGAGAAGTACGCACGCATTGGGCCTGGACCATCGGTAAGACCAACCATTAGAATGGAACCCGGATAGTCCTAACGAGTATTTAGCCTGTCCGCAGTCGAATGTTCTTAGTGTTGGATGATATATGGGTGCTTACCTCAAGCGCTCTAGATGGCAAAATAAACTCTGCCGCACTGATTCATTTCAAGGAATCTGTCACGAATGCTATGGAAGGATTAGATGCGTACTCTGATTCGTCACTTCCTGCTGAAAACTGTCTTTTGGCAATGATTCATCACCTTGTCAACTTCATCCTAACCATTTCCGATCCGACTCAAAATTTAAACGAGGAAGTCGTCGAGTCGCAGATCCGTTGTATATCGGAGTTATTACATTCTATGCAGAAATGGATCGACCCGACCATTGCCAGCAAGGAACACTCCCCGCCTCTATTTCGCACAACATTACAGCCTCTATACGCTGCATATGAGACGTCAACGTTAGTGATTGCAGTGACCGAATACTTGCGAAAGATTCCAAATAGCCCGCACACGCCGAAACCCAATCAATTTGATTTACTTATTGATGGGGCTCAAGCAGTGCAACGATCTGTTAAAAAAGGGGCAGATGAGGTGAGAAAGCGGCTCAATGAGGGCCAGTGGCTTGACTTTGTGCTCTCTGCAATACAAGGCAATGAGGATGATATCGAAATTACGAAGCAGGATGAGGGAAGGGCGAAGGTCGACAGCCATGAATGGACTATTGAAAATTCCGTCTCGACTGCTTTAGGACACGACTTCTTGGAGAATTTTGCTGGAGAAATGGTTGATAGTTGGAGAGATTCGGTTATTGGCCTCGCAGCCTTCAAGACTGTTTGAGTGGCTATCAATACTGATGACTAGATGGTGCGATATTCATCATCTACATTGATCGATTCATAGGAGACATGGCTGTATGATTTGGACTGGGGTGGTAAGAAAACAAGCATAAGCATAAATATCATCAAATTCGGAATTACATCCTATCTTCATCTGCCGCTCGACGTTCTGCAATCCGGATTGCAAGCTCTCTTCTCTCCTCTCTCAGCGTAACGAATACCCAAAACCAGGTTATTAATTCCAGGAATCCCCAAGTGAATATTACGCGATTTTTCAATCCCTCGCCCCAGCTGCTTGGTGTATATGGCGTCGAGGCCATCAGTGGAGAGTTTAAGGAGAAGGCATAGGAGTAGAAGGTAAGGAAGAAGAACAGCGCGAGTCGGACTGGTACTATACGAAAGCTTAGCATCATAGCATATATCCATCTACATAGTTCTAACGTACCTTGAGCTCCCCAATGATGGATAGATATCTCCTCTGGCATGGACACCGAGACCAAATCACTAACTCCAAAGACGATGAGGACGGCGGCCAGGAATGCTAGAGGAGGAGATTTTGTATCAAATGACCTCACATGCGGCTAGGAAATGTCAGTATATTGCGCGTAGGTTGGGCGGTGTCTTTTCCTACCAGACCCATAGCTTGCCCAATGATAAAAACCAGAGTTTGATCAGCGACAGTTGAAGGAGAGGTGAGGAAGAAGAAGCCGATGGTGATATGGAATAGTGCTATCGATCGGATGATCGTGCCTGCACTTATGAGCCCCATTTTGAATCTGCTTGTAGAGTTTGCAATGCTTTGTTTTGTAGTCAAGCAGTCTCTTATGAATCCGACAGCCGTTTTACGCCAGCAAAGCCTCAAGGTCCAGGCAGCAGACACATGGCCACAAAAACCTTAAGTGAATTAGGCGTAACGTTGATCCGTAAACCCCAAGAGACCTACATGGATCCGGCTCGGCTTGCATCACAGCATGAAATTGTCAGCCTTACTCCAGCACAGCAATCAACACCGGGACTTGGGTTTATTCCTCAAAGGACGTCGTCGCTATGGAGAATCCAAAGCTGGATATAGCGCGGCATATCAAATACTGGCAGCGATGTCTGAAATCATTGCTACCGACCGAATACACAACGACCGACTCGTCGAGGATCATGCTCGGTTTCCTCATCCTGTCAGCTCTCGATTTACTGGGTGTCGGTGCAGACACACTACCTGCAGCTGAAGTCAAGAATCTACGAAACTGGATCCTCCACTGTCAGCATCCAAATGGCGGATTTTGCGGCTCGCCGAATCACAGATACCCTGACGGATACTATAATGAATTTACTGGGGACGATATCGACCCTGCGAGTCTACCGGCGACATTCTTTGCAATACTTAGCTTAAGTTTTGTCGGCAAGATAACTGATGTAAATCGCGCCAAATGTCTCAGATGGCTTAGGAAACTGCAACGAGAGGATGGGAGTTTTGGAGAGATTTTAGAGAAAGATGGGAAAGTTGGAGGTGGTAGAGATATGCGATATTGCTATTTTGCTTCGGGAATCAGGTGGATGCTGCGGGGTGATTTAAAGGATGAGGGAGATGCATATGAGGATATCGATGTGGATAGGCTAGTGGAACATGTACAACGTGGAGAGGTATGTCACACAACTGCGAGCTGTTCTGAGAGATGCTAATTGGGAGCAGACATATGATGGCGGCCTCGGTGAAAGTTCAGAACACGAATCTCATGGTCAGTAATGATATGATGCCTACGGAAGATTTAGCTAATTATCTTGCAGCTGGATATACATATTGTGGAACAGCCTCCCTCGCATCTCTCAGTCGATTACCACAGACATTGTCCGAAACCTCGCCATATTATGTATCAAACTCGGAAACATCAGCTGCGGCACCTAGAGGTCTTACAAACTTACCAGACACGATCAGATGGTTAATTTCGCGACAGTTAGTATTCAATGACGAGGATGACGACGAATATGATTACGACGAAGATGACATTTCAGGTACGAACGGACATGATTTATCTAGTGCCGAAACTCAAAAGCATAAGCCCTCCTCAGAAATACCTTCCCTAGAAGTACTTTCACTCGAGGACACACAGTTTGTTGGATGTAATGGGCGTTTAAATAAGCCGGCCGATACTTGTTATGCCTATTGGATGTGGGGTTCATTAGATGTATGTTGGTTATGAAAACATGATCTTAAAACACCTAATTGACGAACTATAGATACTTGGACAGAGTAATCTCGTTAACAAAGAACCTATTCGGAGATTTCTGCTGGAAAAGACGGCACATAGAATTGGAGGCTTTGGTAAACAACCAGGATATCCACCAGGTATGCTTCTATTCTACCGTTACTTACACTGGTCTAACTCTTACCAGATATTTACCACTCTTACCTTGGCCTCGCAACCCTCTCCCTTATGGAAGAGCCGGGCCTAAAACCGCTAGATTCAGTCCTATGTGTCAGCATGGACTCACGTGAAAAGATAAAAAAAGGCATGAACGAAGCCTTGAAGCCATCGAGATGGTATTTCAAAAACGGGTTTATATTTTCAACTTCAGAAGTCGATCCTGATGATGGAGAAGGGAAAGCAGAGAAGAGCGAGCCGCCTCAATTTAGGAAGGATGCTGTTGAGAAGGCTGCAAAGAACCCGGATGCGGGTACAGATGATACTCCGTCTGGCGTCGCAAGGGCAGCGAGAGCTGCGTTGGGATATGCATGACCTTGATTTTATATATACCCATAAATCAAAAGCATGGATCTGGCAACTTTAAATCATTTCAGCTTCTTGATTAATAAAACTTATGGTGGTAGGTGACGTGTATATAGCCAAATATAAATAAGATATAATAATATTAAAAGCAATATTGTGAGAAGACGAGGTGTAAATGGGGTCAATTAGGTTTCTATCAGCAACAACCTCAATTTGCTAATGCGATAGAAATTACAGGTTCTGTTAGCCTGTTATCAAATCGACGAGATGGATGGTGGATAGCGCTGATATTATAATTAGGAAACGGGTAAAGCTAAAATCAACTATCTTATAACTATTACATCTTGATGGCAAAGTCCATATATCGACCTTCTCTAGCCTTCCCGTCCGTATCTAAATCTCTTGTGCCGTCTCACTACCATCCATACTCGACCGCATTCCCGCTCCCTCCCCTGCACCCCCCCAATACCATGGCCGCCCCAGCGCGCCCCCTCGACGTGATACTCGATTTCGACAACACCATCACCAACCAAGACACGATCTCCCACCTCGGCTCGATCGCCGTCGAGGTCTCGCAGCCCCCAAGCCCCGACCCCAGCAGCGCCCTCGAGGCGCGCTGGAGGCGCTGCGTGGAGGCCTACAGCGCCGACCACGCCTCGCACGCGCAAACCTACCGCCCGGCGCTCGCGGACCGCTCGACGATCGCTGCCGAGACGGCGTACCAGCGCTCGCTGCGCGGTGTGGAGCGCGCGTCCGTGGCGAGGATCGGCGAGCAGGGCATCTTCAAGGGCGTCACGGACGGCGTGTGGTGGGAGAAGGCGAGGGGGAGGCTGCGGGCTGGCGGCGGGCTGGCGGCGAGAGATGGGTTCGGGGAGCTTGTGGAGAGGGTGCAGAGGGGGCGGGGGAGGTGGGGGATCGTGAGCGTGAACTGGAGCAGGGCGTGGGTCGAGGCTGTTCTGACCGAGGTGTTGGGCGGTGGTGAGGGGGGAAGGGGGGCGGGGCTGTCCGTGCTGTCGAACTCGACGGATGCGAGCACGGGCAGGATCGAGGGTGTGGTTTTGGATGAGGTTGGTGGTGCTGCTTCTTCTTTCCGATCTTGGGTCTCGAATGCCACCGACGCGCTCTTTGTTTGCTGACTGAAGTTCTAGAAATCCGAGGAGCGCACTCTGCTCCTGACTTCTGAAGACAAACTCGCCGCTATGCAACTCATGTTTAGTCGCTTTGCGGAGCCCGCAGGCCGGATATCGCCTTTAAGAGTGTATATTGGAGATTCATTAACAGATCTAGAGTGCTTGTTTGAAGTTGACGTAGCTATTGTTATAGCACAAAATGGCAAGGGGTCATTGCTGGATGCCTTGAGACGATGTGGTCTTGACGTACAGCATATAGAGTCCTATCAGCCTACTCTCGAAAGGTCGATATGGTGGGCTTCGGACTTCAAAGAGGTAGTCCAGAGCGGTTTACTTCACGAGTGAGTATTAATGAGGGCTCCAGAATAGAGTATTGTACATGAATATACTGTATATAGACTACAGAATTATAAATTATATTTTAAAGGGTCTCTTTGATGAGAGTCTTGTAACCTTCTACAGCCGTTTCTAAGTCTGCTATGGAAAGATGCTCATGATCTGAATGAGCAACAAGGATATCTCCAGGACCATACAAATATCTTTTGTGGTCGCCGTTAAGATTTGGGATATCAGTTCCGTAGTTTACTACTATTTTTTCAAAGCCTTGGGCATTGTTAGCAAATAGCAATGGATAGCGAGATGTAAAACTAACCTTCTACATCAGTATCGATGTCTACAGGTCCATAGCCACGGCTAAACGTGACATCCAGCCCAGGGCTAGCTTTATTCACTGCCTCAAGAATTGTCTCTTTGACTGCATCTGTACCACCCTCTGCAATCCTAACGGCAATTTCTGCATATGCCTCCTCAGCAATAACGTTTGCTGCTACACCTCCTTCAACACGTCCAATATTTAACGTAGTATTCCCATACTTCTCACTCCAGGGTAATTCCGTATGTGCCAGTGCAAAAAGCGCAGGTATTAACATGCTATTCGCATTTCTACCAAGATCTGGGTAGCCAGAATGGCCTGCCTTCCCCTTCGCTTTAATTGTGATCCCCAAGTTTCCCTTATGTCCACTAGCTAACTTAAGCTCTGTTGGTTCGCCAAATATCACAGTTTTCCATGACAGGCCAAGGTCATTGGCAGCCCGCATACCATCACCGCTTACCTCCTCTCCAACGACGAAGAGGAGAGCTACATCGCCCTCGTCGATGTCGGAGGAGGAAAGGAGCGATTCAACCGCTTTAATTTGGGCTGCAACACTCGCTTTGGCGTCAACACTGCCACGGCCCCATATTTCATCACCGCGTCGCTCGTATAGCCAGAATGGTGGTACAGTATCGATATGCGAAGACACGAGAGTCTTCGTTTTGCGGGCGTTGCCAACGTATGCGAGGATATTTTCGCGGCCTTTGGAGACTAATTGAGTCTCGACCGTGAAGTTCTGGTTCTTCAGGTAGCTTGTAAGAAAATAGGAGACATTTCCCTCGTTTCCAGTGATCGAGGTATGTTCGACCAGCTCTTTGTGCAGGCTGACAAGAGAGGTAGTCGCGGGGGATAAAGTCCGATGTAGAGGTTGCTGGGCACTGATTGAATACGCAGAAACAGCCCAATCAGCTAAGAAGGAAATTATCAAGAGGCCGAAGGACCTCATGTTCGCAATAAATCAATAAGGAACGTCTGGAAAATGTAGGTAAGAATAACGAAGAGTGGTGCAACCTTGAACTTTGGAAACCACACTAGACAGTGAGCGAGTGGTTCCGCCGATAAGATAACATCCTCTCTAGCGCAGTCTGGATAATAACGTAATTGGAACGACCTTTAGGAGCCCGTCGTTCTCAATATCGACAAGAAGCATATACTTGGAGATTATTGTCGACTAAGTTCATGATGATAAGAGCTGGCTTTATCAGAAGATGACATTGGCACGGATTCTCAACTAGTCAATACATAAAGCTGAGCACCTAACACAACATAAACTTCACTGCAGCCACTCATTTATGAGGTCCATAACATTTTGGGTAATATTGGTAAAAATTAAAGGCCGGAATAACATGAGCTACAGACGTTAAAGGTGTTTAAATCCCAATTATAACAATCAAACATTACGAAGAGGCTTGTGCAGCTGTCGTATCATCTTGGGTCTCTGTAACCTCCCTCTCCTGCCTCGACTTTTCACCGGGTATTAAATCTTTGAATGCTTGTTTAGGATCTTCAATGGCATTGAAAGCCCTCGTCCTCTTCGACTTGTGTTTCTTCCCGCGTATATGATCATCCATTGCCTCCTCATCACTGCTACTGATTTCGTCGTCACTGTTCTGTAAAACCTCGATCCTTTGGGATTGCTTCTTCTTCATCTCTCGCTGCTCATCCTTCATCTTGGCAAGACCCTTATCGGTACACTCCTTGACTGTAACATGTATTCCTGGGAAATTCTCACTGAGGAATTCTTTCAGCTCTGGAAGAAGATCTCCTCTTGGTCGGTAAGTACCAGAGTCGTTGTCGATTATGAGCTCATAGTTTTTTGGATTCTTTGGTGGTGGCGAATCTGGAGGCCCACCGGGAAGATCTTCGGATGGATGTGTCCTTTGGTTATCTGCATCGACCGACTCATCTGGGTATGCAAGCCGTCGAACAAAAAACTCGCCTGAGCATGCAATGTAAATATTGACATCGCTGTGCATGGTGTGCTTAGACAGCATATCAATGCCGAACTCCTTTCCCGTTTCTGTAAATCGCAGGAGGCCGTCAAGGGTCAAAACGTATGTGAAGATACGCCCACCTTCATCATAATGGACCATGTGTAGAAACTGCAATGAAGCCTCATTTGATTTTGCCTCCACAGTGCCATACTTTGTTGTTGGGCTATAATTGTACACTCGAGCGTGCTGGTGATGTAAAAGTCGATTTAGGACATGACCCCGTAACCCTGCTTTTGCAAACATACCTTTGACGAAAGGTTTAAATTCGACAAACCGGTGATAGAGATGTTCCGGTACAGGCCCCTGAAGTTGTATCTGATTCGCTTGGAAGCTGTTCCCTGTTAGACCGTGGCAGGCTTTATGGGTATATCTGCTTACTCGTATCTTTCCGTCTTTCCCTTTCCATCTGCATCCTCATCAAGATTCTTAGTCCCAACAATACGTCCAATCATAGGCGAGAAATGCTTTGTCCACGAAACCGGACCAAGGGTGTACATTCGTCCATGTGGGGGTTCTGACTTTCCCAGGACCTCTGCACTGAGTACAAGTCTTCCACTCATATGATCTGAGCTGCACAGTGTCGATAAGCCACGTATCAAATATGCCCTTTTACTGGCCATTCGCTTTTTGATCTGGTGGACCTCCTCTTTCCACCCAGACCACTTTTCATCTATGCTCCCTACCTCAATAGTAACATTGCCCAAACGATCATCGTGGTCAGATGAATCCTCATCGTATAATCGGCATTTGAGCCTAAAGCCGCTTGAAGGTATACCGGCTACCACCCATTCCTGATTCCACACGGGATTCGTGCATTCATGTACAGTTCGTGTCCGAAGAATCATATCGGGATCTTCCTTGTGTCTTTTGTTTATGCCCGGGGAAGTGAGGGTTGCCATAATAAAAGGATCCGACGAGCGGGAATTGAGGTCAGCAAGTGGTAAATTTTCAGCGCGAACAAATGTAAATCGTACAGTATAGCCGTCGCGGGTTAGAGGTATTGGTGTAGCATCGTAACCACCAGCTGGATGGTTCTTGTCCTTCAATTTCTCTTTCTTATCGGTGAGTTTATCTACTGCTGCTTCTGCCTTTCCTTTTATCGAATGATCCACCTTCTCTGCGTCGCCATTTTGTCCGTCTCCTGAGGACGGACCATTCTGTGGCTGGGTTTTTGTATCATCATTCGCAAATGCGCTTGGTTCATGCTTCTCGTCCTCTGGCATGGTTCTGAGGACAACCTGTTAGTTTATAATCCGTGTCGCAGAGGATTGCACACTTGTAACAATGTGTATCAATTAAGAACTCACAAAGGCTATAGTATAAGGACGTGAGGTGACGGATATTCTTCGAAAGCACAATCGTGCTTTCAGTACGGGAAAACACCGGGCTGTCAGTGGCTAGCTTATCATAATCAGCATTAGGAACATCAGGGTCTCCGTCCACTCACTCACTGTACGGTCGGATATGTGCTAGTAATTACTTATAAATTTCAAGTCTCAGGAATACAAGAGAGGAAGCTATCCATAGATTGCGGGAGGCCGAATGCTAAGCTTTCGATCAATCTACCTTTTTCTTGGCATTGAGCTTGGGAAATGACGCGTTTCTGCGCCTCCACCAGGTGCTAAGTCGCACTCGCCAGAGACATGATAGGGTGGGTAAGATTGTCTGTCTACCTGCTCCGCACGGCTACGAAGCACTAAGATTTCCTGATTGTGTATGTTCACGCTTGAACACACAAGTGCCCGTTTTAAAAGCTGGCATTGCTTCACGTGATATGATTAATTCGAGGTTACATGGAAATGCTACCCCCCTGGTTCACCCTTGTAGACTCGGCATTTATTGCCGTCACATTAATAAGACGTCATTGTGCAGCAATCCAAACATAGACCATGCTCCCTAAATGCATATAAGTCAAGGGCCTCGAGGACCATCTGATCGAACTTTATACACCTATGTGCCAGAGATCGGAACGTAATTTTGGCTTGCCATCTCTCACGTGGAATATGAGAGCCATGTCCTAGGGATTGGACCGAGTCAATTCTCGAATGTTTTAAAAAAAATTTGGTTGGATTGAGAATGTTGGTCATATATATTCTCTCAATACTCTTGCTATTGTACTGCACAACTTAGTTCGCGGCAGTTGCGGACTTCGCAGGTTCTTCTACGACCACAGTTTGCGTAATAGTAGGTGGCTCCTCCTTCGGTGGTTCAGGAATAATCTTTCCGTCCACATCCCTTGGCTTTCTCTTCCAACCTGTTGAGAACAAAGGTCCCAGCTCAAATCGTGGGAACGCATGGGCCTCCGTATTGATGACAATCTTGTCCAATGGCCAGATATCATTCGGTGAGAATAAGAGGTAGAAATATTTCAAGGTCTCGGCCTCCAATATGTCAGTAAAGTTGCTCTATATTCAAGGAAATTTCAACTTACTAGCCAGAAGCTCTCCATATTGTCTGCCTGGACTGGTGGGATCTCATTAGCATTCTTAAGACTCGTAAATCCACCGCCATCCCGGACGGCTGTATATTCAATAAATGATTTAAACATTTCCCAACCCCAATCCCTATACTTCTGTTCGCCTGTAATACGCCACATGTAAAACAAACTTTCCACGGTTTCCGGACGCTGTAGATTATGATGATCATTTGGCTTGATGATATAATCCCTCCTCCAGCTTGCATCTTCATTCGGATCGAATTCTTTTGGCGGATTATGTGGTGCTGATTCTGGTAAGGGAGGACTCTCGATTTTGAAGTGAGCAATCTCCGGTGCTAGTCCTGTCTTCATGACTTTATACATTCCCCAGCATGTCTGCATCAGCTCTCGTGCTAGCTGCATATCCTTCTCATTCTTTGCAGACCAACTTCCAGCTTTTTTGGCTTCGGCTTCAGTGATGCCTCCGGTTGCGCCGAGAGCAATCGTTCCGGGCATGAAACACACTAGATGGTCCATTTTTGGTGTTAGAGATTCCTTTAATCCATTTTGTCTTTCTCCCAAGACTGTAAAGCGGGAAGGTGCCGAATAAGTGATGAGATGTTTCCTAACACCTGCAAGTGCTTCATCCCACATTTCTTCATAGACAGGTTCCTGCTTTGAGGTCTGTAAATACTGTTTGATCAAGTACTCGTAATATGAATCTCCGCGACTACCAAGGCGAATATTTTCTCCTCTGAACTGCCCATTAGGTGCATATATGTATATTGGAACGAGGCCATCCTCCTTTCCATTGTCATCAATGACTTGGATGACTTTCTCGGCTTTTTCCCAGTAGAACTTTTCCCCAGTAAGCTTTGCTAGGTATTTGAACTCGAGTTGTAATGTAGCAGCTTCTGCTGTCGAAGAAGCTCCACCATCATCATGTGATGGAATGCCACGAAGTGTTTTGAGGTTCACACTAGCGTAAGGAACTCCAGACGGCGAATCGAATGCCCCTATAATTCGGTCTGCAAGATCTTTCGCCAATTCCAAGTATAGGTCCTCTCCAGCACTATCTTCTGCTATAGGTGCCATGTCTGGAAACTCTGTAGACAAATAGTTGGCAGATAACAAGCCGCCCAACATACGAATGGTCGTTTCAAAAGTGTTGACCTCCTGGTCTTGTCCGTAATCCAGCTTTGTTGACATCCATTGCCTCGCATGTGAAAGCCGGCTTGTAAGATTCATTATCATCAAGGTATCCAGAGCATCAACGATTATCCAGCCCATTCCATTGGGTGCCATCTGGGTTCCTTTCTTTGATATTGGGTGGAACACATCGTAACCTACAGGGAACAAATTAGCTACCCTCGAGCAACAAATCGTTTCTCGGGTGGAATATGTTGAGCTTACCCCAAGCATAACGTTCATAAGCATCCCAGCTTAATGTGAAAGCATCCTTAACCTGCTCTCTACGATCTAGCCAGTCAACTGTGCTGGCAGACTTCTCGGGCTTACGCATCCAACTCCACCCATCTTTTTCCCTTTGTCTAGATTCCGAATGGCCCCAGAAGCCAAAGAGATATAGGACAAACATAATAAACAGCCCCCCAAGTGCTAGCACCCTTTTTTTCTTCCAAATTGGTTTGTTCCGTCGTGAAGAAGCATATGAATAAGGCTTGTCTTTATACATGGGCAAATCCTGATTTTTCTCAAAAAACCCTCCAACTTTGTCTTGTACGCTCCCTATCACTCCAGTATGTGCATAGCCATTTGAAGACCTGGATACCATCCCTGATCCCCACACTCTGTTCTCAAGCTCGCGCTGAGGGTTGCTAAAGGAGGGTACATTCTTTGGGATCGAGAAGCTAGCCATGTCTTCAACAGCTTGTCTTCCAGACTCTATAGCTTGTGAGCCTGATTCGAGGACTCTTTGAGTAAGATTCGCTGCGGCGTGCGTTGCGGAGCCTCGTAGGATCGTGAGTGCGTTGGGCTGGCGAAGGTTGAATGGGTCGCGAACATTCATTGAGCATAAAGAGACATGAACCAGGAAAAAGAATTACACGAGAACAATAGAAGGACAGCAAAACTCCATTGGACAAGTATTAGGTACACTTGAGGTCACGGAGAAATCTCAAGATGACAGCGAGCCACAATTTACGCTGGTTGCTGCGGTTGTTGTTACCGAGACTGGCTTGGCGCAACTTTTATGGTGATTGCTCGCTGGGCCTCTTCCTTTTGAAAAGCATGGACGTCTATCAAGAGTGAACGTGTATTATTAACGGATGAAACAAATCACACAAGAAATTTATTTGAATGAAAGCTTTACAGAGATACTTGTCGTTTTGGACAATTTACGGGGATCCTCCAGGGGTCAACGACGCTAGGACGGTAAAGAACCTCAGCCTTGTCTCTGCATACAAAAGTCCGAAAAGGATCCGCTTTAGGTACATACCTAGACACGAAGACTTACTTCCATGTTTCATAGATTTTGATTTGCATTTACACTGAAATAGCTTGAATCCTTTGGCCGCCTGGCTAGATAAGGCCGACTAACTTGATTCCTTACTCGGGCTCATATCGCCAGTCTATGTAATGCTCAGACAACAACGTTCATACCTTTCAGTCATACCGATGCCTTGCATCAATAGGCAGCGACTCTTCCACATGACTGTGAATCTTGGTTTATAATACCAACTACCAACAAACAGTCATTTCTAGAGGCAATGGCATATCAGGAGGAGATCAGAGACTACCCATTTCTTACTCAAGAAGAGTTCAACCTTGCCTGCTACTATCTCGACCAAAAATACATATCAGCAACCCTGGGAAAGGAGAGACAAACATTTAGACTACGAATGCAGTCCTCGATGCTCACAGGTGCAAGTTTCATTTCTATTGCAAGGCCTATTGATGTTTCCAAAAGCGACGTAGGCCTGATATTGGATCTGGGAGCTTTGGATTGGGATACGGAAGATGCTGTGAATGGAAACCAAATGGACGTAGATGCCGAAGAAACAGACACAGTATGTTTCATACCAACCAAGACTGATGATCTTAACTTGATTGCCCTACATGATTATTTGCTAACATACCACAGGAAGCCTTGCGTCCAGGTGTGATAGAGCAGGTAGAATATGACGGTACATCCTCATCTGGGCCACCTACATATTCTAGGCAAGCTCAACAACCATATATCGTTTATGAGATCCATCTTCATCCAACATATTGCACGCCTGTTCTTTGGTTCTCTTTACACGATCTTCCTCCATGCGATTCGTCTCTAGACATTGAAGCGGTATATCGATATGTCGTTCCGGACCAGTTCAAGGCCAATCTACGTTCTATTGGTGTCATTGGAGGCATATCTGCCGGGGTGAGTCTAACATTTCTGTCATAGGAATGAGCCACTGGAAACGTCTCCCGAGTGAGTACACCAAGGCAAGCTAACAGATAATTTATGTTGTAGAACCATCCAGTCACTGATGTCCCTGCATTTTTCGTCCATCCATGCAGCACCAAGGAAGCAATGGAGCAGTTTATATGTTCACTGAAGGATTATTTAATGGTTTGGCTAGGAATAGTTGGTCCTTCTATAGGCCTCTGGTTACCTTCGGCAATGGCCCATGTACAATAATGGAAATATGAGTCTGCTAGAAGATTCCTCAGCTCCATTTCAGCGCGTCAGTTGCAGAGTTTAATTCAGCTTCGACGCAACATGATGCAATTGATTTTTGGATATCCTTTAGATCCAGAGAAACTCTGATAAAGCGTGGAGACCCATCCTACGCTTGAGTTTTCCATTCCCACACCTAAACGCCCAGCAATGCATATTAACATGCTATCAATCATCATCACTATCTTCCTCCATTGCGACATCATCATCGCTATCCTCTGCCTCTTCCTCTTCCTCTTCTCTTCTTCTCTTTTGGCCCGCAATACTAGCGGGGCTTTTCGCATCCTCCATGGTCTGATCTCCGCTTGTAGGTCGGGGTGGTAATAATCCAGGAGCCACAGCGGCAGCAGCTGCTGAGGGTGGAGCATTGAAGATACTTTGTTGCAACTCTGTGACAGCTACCTCCCCAGCAGCCGCAGAAGGCTTGTGAAATGTGCCATCTAGTTTGGCGATAGTATCAGACTTTGATTTGGCATATTGTATTTGCTGTTGATGATTAGCAGGGATTGAGAGATAAGGGTCAGCAACAGCACTCACAATTTGGAACCCAAAGAACTCAAAGCCTTGTAACGCGCGCATTGCTTGCGTGGCTGTCTGAATATCTCTGTAGACTATATGCGCCTGTCCTCGCATCTTCTGAGTCTTCAAAGCTACTACATCGAGAACTGGGCCGTATGTCGAGAAAAGGATATAGAGGGAGCGGCGCAGATCGTACTTTTGAATCTTTGATGAGGGCAAGTTTGTAAGGTATAGTCTAGAAGAGTCAGTATATATCTTCAGGTCACTGTACCTCTACTCACGTTTGGTTCGGCGCATATGAAGGCACCTTTTTGGAGACAGTGGACGTTGGAGGAGCTCCTTTGGGCGTTATAGCGGATGTTGCCATCGTTTAAACGTGCACATATAAGTGTCCGCTACAGGAAGCTCAATTATGCGGATAGAACAAGTGTTGGAGGCGAGGCTGTGTAGAAAAGATGGCTTGGATATTTTCGTGATGTTCCTACATACAAACTCTAGGTTTTGAAAACTATGGTGGCCTAATCTATGAGGCGGTAGCGGGGCTAACGTGTAGTCGCGGCGACATGCTGCAAGGTACCTCTCGAATCAATCCAACATAAGTGATAGTGGAGAGCTACTCCTATCACTGTACTCAATATGGCAGCTCCTGAAGTTCACCATCTCTTCCACAACCCCATTGCGGACCATTCTTTCTCCGCCGACAAACAAACGTTGGCTGTGGCCCGAGATACCAGCGTTGAGCTCTATGGGCGATCTGGCAATACCTTCAAGTTGAAGGATGAATTGAAGGGCCATGACAAGACTGTCACCAGTGTTGATATTGCGCTGAACAGTGGTCGGATAGTGACTTGTTCGCAAGGTATGTTTTCTACTATCCGTCTACGACGCAGTATAGCTGATTATCCCCCATAGACCGAAACGCCCTTGTGTGGGAGCCTTCCCCAACTGGCTATAAGCCAACTCTCGTCCTTCTCCGAATCAACCGTGCGGCAACCTTTGTCCGATGGTCACCATCTGAAACCAAGTTCGCTGTTGGGTCAGGAGCAAGAATCATTGCCATCTGCTACTTTGAAGAGGAGAATGACTGGTGGGTATCTAAGCACATCAAGAAGCCGATTCGCAGCACAATCACAACCGTCGCATGGCATCCGAACTCTGTCCTTCTTGCGGCTGGTTCCACCGATGCACACGCGAGGGTCTTTTCCAGTTTCATCAAGGGTGTCGATGCCAGACCCGAGCCAGGGGTCTGGGGAGAGCGTCTCCCTTTCAACACCGTTTGTGGCGAATACTTGAATAATTCTGCGGGTTGGGTTCACGCAGTCTCATTCTCACCAAGCGGGGATGCCCTAGCTTTTGCAGCTCATGATAGCAGCATTACTGTAGTGTATCCCAATGGTGCCGACCAGCCACCAAAGGCAGTTATCAGCGTTAGTACTCAGCTTCTTCCATTCCAGAGCTTAATCTGGAACGGCGAAAGTGAGATTATTGCTGCGGGCCATGACTGTGAGGCCTATCGTTTCAAAGGAGACGAGGGAGGATGGCAGTTGACTGGTTCTCTGGAGACGAAGGCACGTCCTGGTCTAGGGGATACTAGAGAAGAATCCGCTTTGAATATGTTCAGGCAGATGGATCTGAAAGGAAAGGTGAAGGACGACACGCAACTAAAGACCGTCCATCAGAATACCATCAGCACGATTCGCATCTACGAGGAATCTGGTGGTGTGGTCAAGAAGTTCAGCACGAGCGGCGTGGATGGCAGAGTCGTTATCTGGCATACATAGATTTCAAAATAAGAGACTATCTCCAAGAGACGTTCCACGGTGTGCTTTGCACAAGTTTCGTGATGTCAAAGCATAGTTCTCTCTCATATTCCCTACAGTATTCCGTACACTCGAAGAAGAAAAAAATAAATAAATAAATAAAAAAAAACCCAACACCGATCCCCAACCCCCCTCCCCCCTTTTCCAGATACCTTTTCTTTTCTGAAACACCATGACCATGACCATGACCAGCAGCCAACAAGCAGCGATCAACAGTCAATAACAGCGTCTTTCAGATATGGCATCCGACACTGTACCCTACCCCTCTCCGCCTCGCATTCTCCGCCCTGCACTTGCTCTGCGCTTCCTTCTCGTCCTCCTTTAAAAGAGACGCTCCGCTGGCCCTCCGGGAGCCGCTGCCGCGGAGGCCGACCAGGGACTCTCCCGCCGGCGTGTCAACAGACAGGGTGGTAAGAGATCACTTCACGTTCAGGTTCCTGCTCGGGTAGGATCATGTCAGGAGTGGTCCTGGTTCCTGATTCGTTATTGAATGAGAATATAATGTTACACCTATCCAGGATATCTATAAAAATACATGTCCTTTTTCCAAACCTTCTTAAATCACAATGCCGCTACACCCCCATGCATCCAACTTCCAGATCCTATATGCAACGCCAAAATTGTCATGTATAATCAAAAGATCAACTTTTAGCTATGAAGCCTGTATATGACCTTATTCACGCGCCCTTTCTTTATTCTCTTTTTCTACCGCTGCAATGGCGTGGCGATCCCCTTGGATGCCTATGTGTTCGTGCCCATTCTCTTTGGATGATGGCGATTCGCCGTTGATCATGTGACTGTGTTCCTGGATGCCGAGGCGTTCCACTTTCGGGATGTTGCTTTCCGTTGTCGAAGGTTCTTCTTTTGCTGGTGTCCACGCGAGGTAATCTCTGCGGACTTCGACGTAGTCGTAGGCAAATTCACCGAGCTGATCATCATCCATGCCCATAAGTTCGGCTTCTTCAGATGCACGTAGGTGGAGGCCGGGTATTATGTTGATGATGTAAGCTAGGATCGCAGACACGACGAACGAGTAGAAGGTGCAGGCGACGATGTAGGCGACTTGGATATAAAGCTGCTTCCAGTTGTGGTTGACCCATCCACCGATCGCGCCAGTGTTGACGCCGTCGAGACCAATGATGTAGTCGGCGGCGAAGAGTGCGTTAAAGATGAGACCAACCATACCAGCAACGCCGTGCTCAGCAAACACGTCCATGCTGTCATCGATACGAATCAAAAATTTGACTAATGATTGTTAGCTTATAGAGATCGTACCGTGGAAGTAGAACATACTCTTCGTCGCAAAGTTAGAAACGACGCCTGCTGTGATACCAAGAATGACGGATGCCCATAGTGGAACAAACCCAGATGCGGGAGTAGCAGCAACAAGACCGGAAATGCAACCTGAACACCAGCCGACCATGGACCATTTCCTTGCGAGGCGGTAATCAACAATACACCAGGAAGCAGCACCGAACATGGCAGCTAAGCAAGAGTTCCAGCATGCCATGACGGCGCGAAGATTGGCACCGAATGCAGAACCACCGTTGAATCCGAGCCAGCCAAACCACAGAAGAATTGTGCCAAGGGTAATGAGAGAGACATTGTGTGGTCTGAAATTCAGCATCATCTTCTCTTGTCGCTTGCCGAGAACCATCGAGTATGCGAGAGCTGAGAGGCCAGAGCCGATTTCGACAGGCCCACCTCCGGCATAATCAAGAACCCCGTACTTGTAAGCCCATCCGTTGACGTTCCATGCCCAGCACGCGAGTGGGCAATATACGATCGTGGCCCAGAAGAATATGAAGACCATGGCCGGAATCAGCCTGCCTCGCTCAGCAACAGCTCCCATAACAATCGCGGCGGTTGTGGCGCAGAATTGAAGCTGGAAATGTCAGTAGCCGCTCTGCTTATACAACAATGGCAGGAATCGTACCTGATAAAACGAGTATAGCAGCTCGGGGATCAGAGGCGAGCCAGGCGAAGGTTTTGCCAATGTATTCCTGAGACCGAATTTCCTCAGGTCGCCAATGAATCCGCTCGTCCCTGTATCGCTGAACGCTAAAGTATAGCCCCAAAAGTACCACTGGAACGTGATGATGGAAAAAGATGCCATGCACGCCCAAATCATCGACAGAGCAGACTTGCGTCGCGCGAGCCCCGAGTATAGGAATCCCAGGCCGGGAATCATAATGAGGACCATGCATGACGAAACGATAATATACGCCTGGTCACCGGAAGAGTACCATTGGTTCAGGTTTGTCGTGGCTGTGGGAGAAGAAAGACATGTCAGCGACTATAACCGATTTCTAACATTGGAGAATGGTGTAAACACAACGGAGAAAGCAATTGAAAAAACGCCGTAGCACCGGAACACATACTAGAATCACCACCAGTTTCACCTGTGCCATTGTAGTTGGCAGGAGCACCAACATAGCCGTACGACATGTTGGACTGTCCTCAGAGAGCGTGATGCCGCAGCTCGAGTCGTAGAGATCGTATAGTGGCGGTGTTTATTTTTTCGGCTGCGACACTGGAATGACGTCGAGACCGGGACCCAAAGGTTAAAAGCGCAAATTCTCCGGGCCAAATGTTTACAACCTGTTGACAGACCAAGCAGACGATTCCAGTTCGTCTGTGGAGAAGGGCAAGAAAGAAGGATACGGACGGGTTCAATGAAGAGGAGGAGGGCTCAGCACGACCACATGGATGGATGCAGGCTTCGTTCGGCAGGGCGTTCTCGGAGAGGGACGCCAAGAGGTCAAGGCCAGGCCGAAGTGGTTACGGAGAGTAGTCGGGCAGTAGGACGGCAGGGTACGTCAGGGTACGGTAGATCCGCAGCCGGGCACAGAGTACAAGACGGACAGGACAGTAGTAAGTCGTAAGGCAAGACTTAGTGAGGGCCTTGGGGGAGGTCGGCCAGTAGGCCCTGTACTGTGCTGTATATACTGTAGTAGGGGGCCTTGCGCAGTAGTTAGTCTGGATAATGGGCCCGACATGACAGAGGCGGCAATGGGGGGTTTGGGCCTTCACGGTAGTATTCCCTTAGTAGTCCTCTAGTCCTCCGTCCATACCGTGCCTATTCTGATGCATCCATTCTGTCTGGAGCGAGGCCAAAAGCACAGCCGCCACGCCACACGGGCTCGGCCAGGGCCGGCAGTCGGCAGACAGGTGCTTTTCGACGTCGGCAGCAGCAGCAGCAGCAGCAGCAGCAGCAAGGACAAGGTCCACGGTGCACGGCATGGCACGAGATGCCCGAGATGTCCAGGAGCGGCATGGCCAAGGGAGGGGCAGCTGGCAGTTGGCAGTTGGCAGTTGGCAATGGAGTGACAGCGGCGGCGGCAGGCGGCGGGAGCAGGATGGGAGCCCTGGAGATCTGCGTCGAGCCATGTATGTACTGTAGTAGAAGGGAAAGGGCGGTTAAGGACTGCAGGGATCTCTCTCTCGCGCGTCAAGGCCAGGACAGGGCTCAGTTACTGTACAGAACGTACAGTACAGCGTATGTATTCCTGCTACAGTGTGGTGTATACTTCTACTGTGCCTACAGTGCATCCCTACAGTGCGGCCCTACAGCTACTGCTACAGTACAGTACAGTACAAATAGCTACTATGCCAGTGCCACCGCGTGACATATTCCACGCCCGTCCATCACCACCGCACTACACGTGCTTCCTCTGCCACACCTACACGCCTCCCGCTCCCTCTCTGCCGCTCTCGGGTTTCCAGTTTTCAGTTTCCAGTTTCCATTACTCCAGCGCAGCGCGGCGCGGCGTCCCAGCACGGGATAGGTAGGGCCCGGGGGGGAGGGGGGGAGGGAGCTGCTGTACTGTAGCAGGCGGGGCCAGGTGCGGCGTGCGCGCGAAGGCGGCGAGACGAGAGCCCGGGCTGGGCTGGGCTGGGCTGCGTCGCTTCTTCAGGGCCCCCCGTTTTTGCCAGCCGGTCAAGTCGGTCGACCGGTCGGCGCGCAAGCGGGCGTCTTTGCCATTCAGAGGTGCTGTGCTGCTCGTTTGCGCTGGACGGACTTGTACTGGACCTGCGCTGGACTTGCGCTGGGCTGGGCCTGTAGAATGTGCGAGTACGTAACTTTCGAGACTACTTACAATTGTAGCACGGCTTCCTCGGTCCCCTAGCGAGGCGTGTCACGTGTTGCTCCTCCTGCTCCCTCTGCTCCTCCCTCTCCCTCTCTCTCTTCGTCTACGCCCTGGGAAAAAGGGTGGGGTCTAGCCTCGCAGCCCAGAAAGGCCATGCGACCTGCACGGCGCTGTGCTGTATATATATATATATATGTGGAATGTACTGTACGTAGGCGTGCATGTATACAATAAATAACCTCATAAATCCATCTCTCCGCTCCTCGCCCTCTCTCTTCCGCCCTCCTCTGCCCTGCCACGTGCCGGGCTGGGCTGTCCAGCCAGTCCAATCCGTCCCGGTGACATAAACATTCCTTCCATGCATGTCATGCCCGACGCCTGGGTGCCGCTGCGCTAGCCCCGATCCAGCCTAGCCCCGAAAGGGCCCGAGGGGGCCTTGTTTGCCGCAGATCGCACGCGGTCAGGAACGGGGACGTGCGCGCATCTTCGCAAATCAAGAAACCGCTCTTCCCCTCCCTTCCCCGCAGGTCGGAGCGGCCAGCGTTGCCCCCCTATCGCGCGGGGTCGTCTGGGAGGGGGAGAGGGAGAGGGAGAGGGGAGACGGCGCCTGCTCTTTCTGTCGTCCCCTTATCTCTCTCTCTCTCTCTATCTCCCTCTCCCTCTCTCCTATCTCTGGCCGCCCGCCAGCCAGCAGCGTCGCTCCGCGGCGGCGCAACCGTGCGGCCATGCATGGGGCGGCCTGGAATGGCGAGAGATAAGGCTAGCCGCGATGCGGCATGGTCTTATCCGGCGCCGCGCCCGCCAATCAGGCGCCCGCGTGTGACATCTGCCGCTGACATCGCGCATCTCGTGCTGGCGGGCTGCTGTTCCTCCGTAAGCGAGAGGACCCTCTTTTCCCTCATCCCTCTTCTGGTGCGCACCACGTGCGCATCACGTGCCGTCCCGTGGCTCCTTTACCCGTGCTCGAGGAAGTTCTGCCTGCCTGCCTGCCTGCCTGCCTGCCTGGGAAACCAAGTCGCGCCGTGATCGGCCAGTGCCAGCGGATCCGAGAGGGGGAAAGAGCGAGAGGAGGAAAGGAGCACATGACCCCCGCCAACCCAGCCCAGCCCAGCCGCCCAACCCAACCCAACCCAACCCACCACTCGCTGCCCGTCAGAAAGAGAAGGCGCTCCCGGCAGGAGATGCAGCTGCTGGTGCGATGCGGCAGCTGGTTGCTAGAGATCAATTAGCCCTCCGGCTCTCCTTTTTTCCTCCTTTCCTTCTTCTTCTTCTCCTCCCCCTTTCTTTCCCCTTTCTCTCAGGAATGCCCCCCCCCCCCCATCGTAACTGCTGCTGGAGAAGTTTGCAGTGAAAGACCTACCACCTACATACACCCTAGAACCGTCTAAAATGAAATGAGATGCCCTCGGCTGCTCCGCGGGGGAAAAAAAGAAGGAAAAAAGGAGAAAAAAAAAGAACATACAACAGTAGGTATTCGCTGGTGGTCACCCACCCAACTACTAATCTACCGATTTCAAGCTTATGTAAGGCAGAGCGGACGGGATGCCCAGTACTCTTGAATCTATGGTCGTATGTGCCAGAGATTCCGTTAAGCAGGGTTATATCCCTACTCCCGGTCCCTGTCTTACCCTGTCTTACCCTGTCGTCATCCAATCCATCCCTCCATCTATCTCTCCAACCCAAGCACAGCCGACCGTAGCGCAAAAGACCAAAAAAAAGGGCAAAAAAAAGACAAAAAAAGAACATACAACAGTAGGTATTCGCTGGTGGTCACCCACCCAACTACTAATCTACCGATTTCAAGCTTATGTAAGGCAGAGCGGACGGGATGCCCAGTTCTCTTGAATCTATGGTCGTATGTGCCAGAGATCGGGTTTATTTGTCACTATATATAGATAGATAGGCGCTGGAGCTAACGAGTGACGGCAATTTTCTCTCTATCCCGCGTACGCCCCAGCCACCCCTGCACGATATCAAGGGCCTGTCAGACAGCCGAGGACTCGCAGGACACTCTCTCGTGCGTGCAGGCTCTCCTGGAGATGATACTGTAAGAACCCCCGCGATAAGCTAGCTGGTGGGAGACTGCGGTTCGCAACGGAGCTGCTTGCTGTTCTCATATGTCCACGTCTCCTGTAAAAAAGAAAATTCAATAATATACAATCTCGTCTTCTGAGCGGCCGGCTGGATATCAAGTGTCATGCTATTCGCTGCTTATTCCGTGGGGATAGAAACAATAAAACAGAGTAAAACGCCGCGATCCGTGGTATCATCCCATGCTAACAATCTATCCATCCCATGCTTACCTCCATCCCATCCATGCCTCCATCCCAGCCCAAGCCATGCTGCACATCACCATATCCGCCAACTAGGAGACAGTCAATCTTTCCGTCTCCTCCTCCCTGCTAAGCACGAAGCTCATGATTGAATAGTTGTAATAGTGCAGCATCAACCGATACCTCCTCGCGCCCACCCTGTTCGCCTCTCCCCACATCGGCGACACAGCCATGCCTAGCAGCGGGCATTTTGGCCTGTTCTGTGGCCCGTCTGGCATGTCGAAGGGCAGCACGTGGTCTATGCGGAACGAGGCACTCCCAGGTCTCTTTGCGGACTGGTATGTTGGCCGTGTGATGGTCAGGAGAGCCACGCGCCCGACCTGCGATGCCACCAGGACGAGCGAGAGCTCGGGGATCGTGGCCAGCATGTTCAGGCGGTTAAAGGGCAGGGCTCCGTTCGGAGCGAGGCTGCCGTCGCCAAAGTCATCTTGGCGGAGGATGTTGAAGCAGTGTGTGGACACCTCGTTGCCGCGGCTAGGGATGAGAGCAATGTCGTATCGGTGCGCGAGGAAGACGAGTGGCGAGGATGTCACGTACTGTGAGAAGTCGCGGCAGTTGGTGACGAAATTTTCAGGACCGATGCTGACGAGCGACATTGGATATCGAGGATCGGGGTTGTGGAAATCGGGGACGAAGAGATCTTCTCTGTCTACTTCTGCGTCGTGTATATCGGGAACAAACCTTAGCATGCGCTGTATTTCATTGGGGATGATGCCAAAATTGACTTCATAGTGTTCAACTGGGATATTTTCGTTGAGTTGCTGTTGCATCTCGCAACCCCTTATATCCGTGACGATTTCGCTATCATCGCTATCATCGGCATAAGCCGGTTCGAATTCTGCCCCCGGTATTACTTCGTGTGCTTCCATAAACTCTGTCCATTGAGCAAGCTGATCACGCAGTTCCAGTGCAGTCTCTGTATTCCATATTCTAAATCGACGAGTAAATGGGACGCTTGCTGTTACGTCGATTATCTCGTCTCGCTGTACCCAGCTCTCTCTACAGCCGTAAGTCTCGAACATGTCCGCCGTTGGCTTGAAGAAGTTTTGCGGCAGGACAAGTACACCCCATCCCCTGTATACATTAGCCCAGGCCCATGTTTATCAGACTAGTATACTACTTACATAGGTTCCATCCTACCATCAGCATCGCTAGATACAGTAGGCAGGCGTTTCGATGAGTCGTTCCACAGGCTCAGAAACCATAGAGCTCCACAAATATCCGATGCTACAATGGTCTCAGCTATACCAGCAGCATCGCTAGAGAACGCTATTGAAGGGATATTATTTCCAATTTCCTTTAACTTCAGACATAACCTGAAATTGTCTTTTCTCGGTATTGACCTGTCTTGACAAGGTACATTGATAGGCTTGAAGGTATTTGGCATTGGGAGACGGGCCACACCTTGCGGCTTGGCATGTCTGCCCCGATTCAGCTCTTCGCTGTCTTGATCACAGAGCGCGAAAGCAAAGACCTGTACCTCGTGGAGGTTTGAGCTGACAGCAATCATTCTTGACTGTTGGTGTATAGCCAACCCCCAAGCACTAGCTCCAACATTTTGATGGAAGAATGGCTTCTGTAGTGTGCCTGCCTTCGGATTATTTATAGCTTGTTCAATCATATCAGTGTAGTACGCAAGTACGTCCCCGTCGTCAAATGCACAGAGCATAATCTCCTTGTCACCTAGATTACCAACAATGAGATGATTGATCGAGTGAGACGGCTGGTGTGTACTCTGACTGCCAATAAAAATCCCTTCTGAAGTCACAGGAGGTATGATGCTTATATTGGCGCCTCTGTGTAAGATTTGTTGTGGTCCAATGGGTCTGTATACATATATTTCTGTCTCGTAAGCCACAAAATACAGCTAAGCTTGCGTTAGCTAGCGATCACTTGTAAATTATATGCTGTATAATACAGGTTAAACAGGTCCATTATCTGCCATGATCTAATGCTTGATGAGATATAGCCACTGTATTAGCATTGTACAGGATTGAATGCCCGTGGACTCGCACCACTCAAAGGAAGAGCTGGGGCTGCTTTCAAAGACCAAAGCCATAAGATCTCACGTTAAAAAAAATATAGAATGAGAATGCAACACTGAAAGTCCGATGCACCAGCCCAGCACTGCCTGGCCGACGCACCAAAGGATTCCTCGAGGCACGAAAGAGAGCACCATGAACATTCTCCGGACTCACATTGTGCTTCTGCGACAGCGCCGTCGAATTCACGGCCCAGTGTCTAATCCCCGGCAGACTCAGGCCGTTCAGGCTCATGTGGTCGTGCGAAAACTATCTCGTGCCCCGTCATCAGCCTTCCGTCGCCACCGACAAGAGAGAGATGAGAGAGATGCGCCAGGTGCGCCAGGCATCCGGGCAAGCAAACATACCCCCCGATCTTCCAGCCTCTGGTGGTGCAGCTCCCCGACCGTCACCTCCTGAAACCCGCGATTCCATTCCATCTCGTCCGACCATGCCGCGGTGTCACGTGTGGAGCGAGCCGCCGCTGCGTGCCCGTGTGTCACGATGTCGGGGGCTCGGAAGATCGGTCGTGAACCGCCTGGTGGAGGCTAGCGCGAGGTTGCGAGGCTGCGAGGCTGATGTCTCGTCACGCTTCGTCGGTCTTGACGATGGCTAATGCTGTCGTGATATTCTCCAGAATGCTAAGTGGTCTGCCTATGTTGGAGCAAAACATCCTGTCGAGTAGGTATATATCTCGTTAGGGTGGGTAGGCACAGGCTCTTAACGGAATAGGAACCTGCCACCGACGGGTGCAAGAGCTAATTCGTTCATGGCCACTTCCAGCTTTACAAAGTGTCCCATCACTTCTTTCCACCCGTTCCTAGGTATTTGAAACAGATGTGCAGTTTTACAGTTGAATAACAAATAGAATAAAATCTGTATAAAAGCAGTAATACAATGCGAGCAGATCTAGATGTCATATTCTATGATTACATCCGTCTTGGCTGCATCAGCCTCTGCATATTCATCATCCTATAATCCAAAATAGGAGTCTGCCAGTCATCCTCTACTAATGAGTATGTTTCAACCTCGTTATCATGACCTTTCCTAGGATTTATCGCCCAATATGCAAAATCTGCGTCCACCTCTCTCAGGAACATCACAAGGTTCCTCCAATAGTGTGCCTCTCCTAGACTTGGGGTGCGTGGCCCGCCAAACTCCCCTACCCATACGGGTGCTATATTCTCCTCGAGCAAATATGCCCAGTTCTCCCGCATAGACCTTGCGAACGAGTCGTAGGTGCGTCTAGAGTATCGGCCTTCTGTACTACCCCAGCCAGACCAGCTATAAACGTGAGAAGAGTACACGACCTTGTTCGGAATGTTGAGCTCCA
Source organism: Aotearoamyces nothofagi (assembly GCA_015345905.1). Lineage (NCBI taxonomy): Eukaryota > Fungi > Ascomycota > Leotiomycetes > Leotiales > Tympanidaceae > Aotearoamyces > Aotearoamyces nothofagi. The sequence goes on along the minus strand of JADDTR010000003.1, from coordinate 621,577 downwards.
CTGGTCGCTCCCTGACACCATCAAGGAAGTTTTGCGATCCCATACCTCCAACTACGATAAGCCAATTGGGGTTCAGGCGTAGCAGTCTATTACCCGCACGTTCTGCCGCAGATGCCCAGTGATCCCAACTTATAGTCCCCCAAAGTGCTCGCACCTCATTTCGGAGATCTGCTCCTATGACAAGAGGGTTCTTGATATGTGGTGTCATGATCGTTTCCCAGTTGTCCAGCCAGTCTTCTTCCGTCTGGTGAATCCGGCAAAGCGCCGATGGTAGATGGTGGTTGTACCATAAGCCATCGCAAGGATCGGCACTGCAACACCAGGTTGCGTGTGTAATATGGTTGTTGATTATAACGGCTAAGCCTGCTTCTGTGAGGGCATTCACCACGGCTTCATATATATCCAAGGCTCGCAGTCCAACGAGGTCTGCGTTAGCCGCAAGTAAGTAGGGTGGGATCTCGGGGTTCGTGGTAACCATCTCATCTGAATAAGGCAGGCGTACACTATTGAAGCCCAGGTTTCTGATCGTTTCCGCTATTGTTGAGCGGTTCTGCAACTCCAACCCCCCAGGAATAAACAATTCGTCGCTGGCTCCGTACCAGTTGACGGAGGCCAGCTTGAATCTCTTGTCATTCGAGGCAAGCACACGCTTACCCTTGGTGTGTAGCGGGGGATGGGTCAGCAGAGGGCTTGCGAACGAGTCGATGGAGTCTGCTAGAGGCTGATTGCTAAATATAAGCGCCTCGGGATCTGGGGTCCAAGGCTTATTCAGCTGGACTTCCTGGCGGTAACAATAGGCTACCAGGCCGCAGCCGAACAAAAACGTGAGGACGATCAAGATCCTGCGGCGTGGACGAGGCTGCATGGCTGTGCAGTTTGACGGATTTGCAGTGCAGTGCAGCAGTTGTAAGGTTTCTGGCCGCAATAATGGCTGCCATGACGGGCATGATATACAGTCAGCACTCGGCTTAATCGGACCCGGGGAAGGGTTGAGGTGTTCACGTAGGCATGCAAGTATCTTGTGACGTGATCGGAGAGCCGGACGCTGATAAGGAGCCGAAGAGCGAGCGCGAGGAGTCCCAGACGCTGCAGGCTGATGAAATATAGCAGCTGGACACGCATAGGACTCTGACTGGACGATGCCTCTATCGCGAGTCTACCCAAATTCCATCCGGCGCAGGGATTTGCCGATTGTCATCCGGACTTTCCGTGCATGCCGTTCGAAGTTGTATAATACTGAACTGATGATGTTGCTTGAGCTTGGGGTTTCGGCCACTCGTTCCCGCTTCTGTGCTCCGCATTAGCAAATCTGACGTTGAGCCTACGTCACTTAACAGGCCTCTGCGTCTATAAGGACGTGGGGTATATATACCGAATAGCCTCTTACAAATATTATCCGGCACTTCAGCATTCTGGTAAGAATGGTGAGTTCTCTAACACAGTAGCCGACAGTTTTTTTTTTTAATACATCTGTAATGTAAAAAAAAAAAAATGGGTTATAGTTTGATGGTAGATAATATAAAAATTGTTTCTTGAAATATTATATCGAGAATCCTTTCTCCGTACAAAAATATATAGTTCAATAGACAGTATATATATTATACTAGAGTTTTACCAGTGCCTTGGCAATACAGAGATAATTTATTCAGATATTTATTCGGATATATATACATATATAAATATATAACCTGTTATTTCCGAAACCGATCTGGAGAATATAATTATATACAGAAGGATATAGATGACGCCTATAGGCCTTTGAGTTATAGAACTTCCGTCAAAGTTCAATCAGCCCTCGGCCCACCTGGCTTACACCATTACACGAGCATCCCAAGGTAGGGTAGGCATGTTCATTCATCCCTTTAAAATCCGTCGACTTTCGAGCTTGAAAACCCCGAGCTGTACGAGATAGAGCCCCTGCCTGTACCATGAATATCTCAGCCCAGGGATCATCTCCGTTATGTTGAGTGTGAAAGCTGCAGAAGATGAAAACGGTCATCAGAATCCAGTGCCCTCTACAACCGTACCAGCAGAGTCGAAGCTGGTCAACGATACCCGCCTCTGCCTCTTCGTCGTCCTGGGCTTCAGTCAAGCTTCTCAAGCGTTTCCGCCTGCGTCATGGCAGTATCCCTTTTCCTCTCTGGTAGGATTTGCGTCGGATACGGCCCTCTGAAGAACATTCCGGAAGCGTCTACTATACAGTTTGGTCCCTTCGAGAGCACCCGTGACTTCTACAAGTACCCGCAAGGAGGATTAGAGGCCGCCACGGACCGCCCTGACGACGTTAGCAAGCGTATAGCATGGCAGGACAAGCCTTGGCCCGCTCCTGTCTTCACCTATGGTGATCTGAGCAGCTTAAACGTCCTTGCACACGAGGGATGAGGTCGTTGGAAATTATCGATTGGGAGATTGCAGGGTGGTATCCACCATATTGGGAGTACACCACAGCGCCGCAGGCCAATCCGCAAAACTTGTTCTGGAAAGACGGAGTTGACAGGTTTCTGGATCCGATGCCTGAAGAACTGGCTATCCATGGGGAGGATTCCACAAATATACTTTGGGGGATGTCTGACCGATATCTCGTAGGCGTTCTATCTAACAAGAGGGCAAGGATTCTCGCCATCGTTGACTGTATACAAGCAGCAATGCTTGACTACCAGCATTCAGGGTATTGTCTCTTTCTGCTAGACCAGAGCGTCCCTAGTGATATCCCAGTAAACCCCCGTATCAAGCGCCCTAGTGAACCTACTGTACCTCTGTGTTTCCCAGCAGTCGGATTCTTATATACGGTACAGCACCTCCGGCGGATGACAAACCGACTCCTCATATGCGAGGCACCTCGAGACACGAATTGGTACACACGTAGAGCCAGCCGGCCGGCATCTTTCGGAGCAGGGCCGCTTTGCTCTCTGCTTGGCTACGGCTTGCGGAGCCCCTGATCGCGAACTGCGGTTCCCGCGATATAGATCACGCCGTCTTGTATTTCCGAGACATACTCAGATCGCACGGTACTGTACCTCCAGATCTGGTTCCGGTTTCTGTGGGCCGGACTGCGCAGAGCTGTGTCCGGAGTGCTGGGCTGTCGGTGCGGACTTGCTCAGCCAGGTGCCGGTTGAAGCAGCCCGGCTCCCTCCCAAACTTGGATACGGGATTCATACAGTAGACGTAACTTTTATAAAGTGCGTGTGTATAAGCTATATATTAGCAAGCTTTAAATGTAAAACAAGCCTCAGCGATAGATATATTGGTTCGAGTTCTACAACCGACTCATCACTATATGCAATATCTCGTGCTGCTTGCGATGATGCCATATAGTGCCCATCACGATGGAATTTGCGGTTGAAACATTTCGATCAACATTACACCGCCACTCAGAACCGTCAGGCTGCACGAATCACGCATGGAAAGATCTGTTCGTCTTCATACAGGATTTTCATTGCTGCTGCGGCGGCGAACCATTTTTCTTCTACGAGAGGGACTAGTAGGCATTCCAGTACTCGACGATCCGACCACGCTGAGCGATCGCCACCCACAGCAAGTGATTCTTCCCACTCCACTACAGGAGTGAGCGCTTCAACAGTGGCATGGCGCGTGTGCTCTGGAAGAACAGCCGGGCGTGCATCTGCCATAGATTCGTCATTGGGTTGTGAATATGAGGCTCGCGAGCTTGTGATACTCTGGTGATGTGAAGGGTTCAGGGTTCGGTCATCAAGCTTGCCCAGGCCAAGCGGTTAGCCCATGGTGAGACACGAGCACGATGAATGAAATACATGAGTGACAATATCCCGCAGCGACCTTCTGGCATCGCGAACACTCCTTTTTTGAGACATGGCGAGCCCAGGATGTGCCTCGGCGTTTACGTATTGCGAACATGGCCACTTTTCCGGTTTCGACTCCGCAGTTTGAAACAAAACGGCGTTCGCTATAAGAATTGTGTAATATATGCTTTCGCAAACCAACCTGCCTTTGTATTGGAAGACGACAGATGATGCATTGCACGTCCTTGCGCTTTGTTTTGTTTGTTTTATTTTACTCTTTGACGGCAGTATGGATTCGTTGGCGAGACATGGCTGTTCTTTGCTCAACACCCATGATTATTCGCCCAGGCGCCGGCCAGACGCTGGGGCGCACCGCCAATAAAGAGGGTCGACGGCTCAACTCGATCCTTGATCCGTAGCATTACATTACGGTACAGTAGTAGTCCAGCAGTCCCGTAGTGAAATGCTCTCGCGCCAAAGCAGGAAGGAATTGCAGCCAGTGCATTGATCTCGTCACAAGCCTGGTATTACTCCTGTGCGGCTGTACTGCTGTTGTACTGTGTACATCAATATCCAGAATGCATCCGGGTACGTTGCGCTGACCCGGCGTTCACGCTGTATTCACGCTGTATTCAAGCTGTGTTCAAGCTGAAGAGGGGGGAAAACAGGTCGAGCTCGTCCATCCGGCACTGTATCGTGACATCGAGTCCAGAGGTGCAGCCACGCAGCCAGCCACTCCGCCCCGGCGAGGACGTATGCACCTTGCTGCGTCCTGCGTCCTTCGCCCTGCGCCCTGCGCGCTGCACGCTGCACGTCGAGAACAACACAATAACGCTCTTTGTACGTACACCCCAACTAGTGCTCCCGCCATGCAGATACTGTAGATACAGAGCATCATCGGACGTCGAGTCGTCGATGCCACTCTGCAGGCCGTAGCAATACTGTACTTGCACTGTGCCGCCATGTACAGTGCCGCCGTCTCCTGCACCGCCATCTGCTGATGTACTGTACCTCTCGTTCCCACCCTCTCCAATCTCCATGCCGACGCGTGCGTGCACCCGGACCAGACAGGACATGGCAGGACAGGGCAGGACAGGGCAGGACAGGCGTTGTCGGCGGCCAGTGGCTGCAAGGTTTGAGAGTGACGGGTGATTTAATCAACTGGGCTCTCTCTGTTCGCTGACCCGCGGCCCTCGCTCGACCTGGGTGCCCAGGCATCCTCGCCCGCATCAGATGTCCTGGACGGGAGGGCAGGACGGGGCAGGACAGGGCAGGACCGGCGGGCGTGGCGGGCAGCCAGGGAGAACAGAGGTTGGCCATGGATTGCAGCCTACCCGCACTGCAGCCCGCCCGTCCTGTCCTTTTCGCGACGCTCAGGCACGCTCAGGCACGCTCAGGCATTCACCGGCAGAACGTGTTTGGTCGGAACCCCTGACTAGCAGCCGCTAGCAGGGGCGGCGCCTGGCAAAGGGCTGCGACTGGGCATATCTGTAACGGCACTAGCCATGCTGGCGTGCCTGGCGGTGACCCCTCGCCCCCTGGCCCCGCCTGCCACCTTGCTCGTGAGTCCTGGGTCGACACAGACAGACACAGACAGACACAGGCACAGGCACCGGCACTGGCACACAGATTCCAGGGCGCCTGGCACTTTCACGAAGACTCATTTTGTTTTGCCGCCCGGGCAGACAGCTGCTACAGTGCCTCTCTGCAGCTGTCAACTGGCAGAGCTGGTGTCTGCCAGGCAGAGCAGAGCAGAGCAGAGCAGAGCACGCAGCGTGGCTGTACCGTCTCCAATGCCCAAGTGCTGATCGTTGCTGTCCTTGCTGTCCTCGCTGTCCTTTGCCTCCACACACTGGCCGGCAGGTCTCGCGATTAGGACAAAGGACGAGGGACGAAGGACGGGCGACCCGCTCCTGCATTCGCAGCAAACGCGATCCTTTTTGGTGCGAGGTCGAGCGAGCGAACGAGCGTCCGTCCGCCCGCCCGCGCCCGCGCCCGCGCCCACAGGCTCACAGCGTGATTCTTCCCGGTGACCTACACGGTAGTGCAGTGCAGTGCTGTGGTACACCGTACACCTCCTCTCCCTGAATCCTCCTCCCACTACAATCCTTCGGTACAAGCGGCCCACTCTGCGACCATCCCCAATATCTCTCGGGAGTCGGGGAGCTTCTTCCAATTCAAACGCTGCTGATCCAACGGGGCATACGGTCACTCACCAGCCAGGTACACCAGCTTAGCCATGCATGTCGGGTCGTAATCAAGCAGGTCTAGCAATTAGCAATTCGCAGTTCGCAACTAGCGACAACGTCCTCAATTTCGCTGCGCGGGAACCTCTTGGTCTTTCTAGGATCAGCATATCGGCCGAGTCGAGTCAGTTTCCGGGAGAGGACGCAACTCCTGCTCTATCTGTGACACAACGGCTTTCAACACTCGTTTCCCCCCAAACATATCAGTCTATTTCTCTGCGACTATCGCAGCTAGCTGTCCGAAAGCAGATAGCCAGCCTGCCCATACTACCGGCGTGATCACGGATCGGAAGAGTGAAGGGAGACGACGAGGTTACTGACGCTCAAATCCAACGTTGAAACCACGATCCTACGGCACGTAAAAGTTTCGAAGACTAGCTGGTCTGTCACTGTTGGACTCGACGGATTAGTACGGCAGATTCCTTCGACACCTCCTGTATCGTCAACCGACACATTACAATCCTTCTCGACCTTTTTCCTTCCAGCGGCCGGGACTTGACGCCTCCAAGGTCCCAATCCAATCTCATATCAACATCTTTAGTAATATTGACGCCAAACCTCAGCTAACTCGGAACATCAGCAGAAGGTTTCCTATCAGTTACACGGTTACTGACCACGGTCAACTTTTGAAGCAAATACCACAGTTATTGCAGTACATTATGTTAGAATAGGAAGTTTCGTTTCGGAGCATTTGGGCATAGGTTGAACGACCTCAGGGAACCATAACATCCTCCAACATGAGTTTACCGACACCGACAGTTCCTTTGGGAGAAGGGTGCTCTACTCTTTTCAACAACACACTCTATTACTTCTCTGCCGATGCTTTTCAGTCACTCCCTTTGACAGAGGACGCAGAATGGGCTCAATTATCTATGGGCGTGGCCGTCACAGGCGGCGTATGTGTACAGGCTACACCCAGCAGCAATGACACAACTCCAGCAGCATTATATATAGTTGGAGGGACAGCCAACTCCTCACAAGCCGATTACAAAGGTCTTCAGCGTTATACGTTCTCCGATGGTAAATGGGAATCACTATCACCAACGACTGCTATAACCGAAAACCGAACCTATCATGACGCAGTATATCTCAACGCGTCTGCATCTATCCTCGTGTACGCCGGAACTCAAGATGGCAGCATAGCAGCATCGTCACAGACGTTCACGATTTCAACAAGCGAACCCTACAGTGTTCTAGCATATGAATCAATCGCGCCACCGGCTATATCACCGTTGTTAATACCTTGGAGCGAGAGTGAAGCCGCCATGATCGGAGGGAGCGAGACGAACACGAAAGTATCAATCTTCAACCCTTCTTCATCGTGGGTCGACTCGAACATTACTTTAGCAAGCCCATTAAAAAATACAACAGCTGTCAAGGCTGTTCTCATTTACGGTGATGACAGTAGCAAGAACCTCATCACTTTCGACATGTCAGTGGCTCCAAATCAAGTCAACAGAACAGTGCTGGTTGACCAGAACGGAGACCCTGTGACAAACTCTGTACCAATCACGGCACGATCGCTATGGGATGAGACAGCCAACTACAGCATGGAGCGACGGGCCGAAATAAGGATGAGGAGGCGCAGTAACCTTACTGTATCTAATTGGCCGACATATAACTCAACATTTGCTCCTACCGATACCCGTTCTGACTACTCGATTGCGATGGATTCCAATGGCCTTGTCGTCATGTCTGGTGGCAATGATGACGATATTCTTTGCGTCTTCAATGCTAAGGCAAACTGCTGGGTCAACGCAACTACACTGGTATCAGAGTCAGTGCAGGATCAGACATCGGCAGATCCTTCTGCAACAACCACGGCCTCTTCTCCTTCTCAGAGCGCTTCTGAAGCCACTTCCTCGAGCGGTTCGAGCAGTTCGAGTGGTTCTGGTGGTCTTTCGTCTAAAAACATAACGATCTTGAGTGCCGTAATTGGCTCTGTAGTGGGGATCGCAATCATTATTGGTCTCTCCATATTATTTTGCCGATGGCGACGAAATAAACGGCAGTGGGCAGATGCAGCACACCATCGAAGATCCAGCGGCATACCAGACGAAAAAGATCCAATGGACTTTACCGATCGGGGCATGAGCTTTAATAATCCAGGAAGCCGCTTCCCGGGACATGGCCATGCTCCGCAGGGATCGCATGGATCATTCTCATCAATGGCTATCCTGATGGGAAAGGTGACCAATGGCCCAAGTCGATCAGTGCTGGGTAGGCGAAAGGGCAGCACTAGTAGCAATGGTAGTAGCACTTTTAACAAGAAGTACAAGACTGCCATTAGCAACCCAATACCTCAAAGCCGCCTCGAACCATCAGAAGTCTTGCGGCCGAGCGAAAAGGGTATTGCCTTTGTTCCGGCAACAGCGCCTCCGAATTCCGCTCCAAAGCCTCGAACGACACAACGTGGAAGTACACGTCGTAGCTCTGGATGGAACCGGTATTGGTCGGGCGGAAGTGCCCTGAATATTATAGGATTTGGGAACAAGAGGGCCACGTATGGCTCGGGGTCTGATAGAGATTCAGACTCCCAGTATTCGGATTCAGGAGGAGCTGGTAGAGGACCTCAGAATTCTGCAATGGTACCACCATTGAAACTCGAGGGACCGGCGACTCGAATGAACCGCGTTCAATCTGGTAGCCCGGTGATTGCACACGCTCCGAGTGGGTTTCCATTCAGAGAGGGCATTGCTGGCCAAATCGAGAGACCTCATTCAACGTCGAGTAGTGTCTCGGACTTTGATGATCATAGCGATGATCATAGAGATGCTTTCTCGAGCGGCGTACCTACAAGTGTCACGGAAGAGCAGGCATGGACGCCCGTTGGCGCACAGGGCTGGACGGCAGGAGACCGAGTTCCTAGCAGTGTGTATTCGGAGAGCAACTACGACAGAACACTACCACGTATGGTGGCAGCATCCCAACCTCAAGTGGCAGTGCCCAGGTACCCAGATCCTCACGCACCTCGATCACCTGCTCAACATGTATCTGATATGAGCTGGCTGAATCTGGGCGGGGAGGCGAGGATATGAGTCGTCGTGGCTGGATTTGGAGTACAAGGAGAATCAGTGACACGCCCACACTCGCTTTTAGAACCATCACTTTTTAGCGTCATTGCATGTCCGGGAGCTACAGGAGCTGGCTAAAGATCTCTTCGGCTAATTTTACATGGGGGGGTTTTTCGTTCTTGGTGGTGGGCGCCAAAGGTATTATTTTGCGTCGTTGTGTTGATGTCACATAGACGGGCCCCAGTTGGAGCGACATTTTTGTTGATGATACCAAGCTGTCTCTGTAGTTTTGAGCGTGCGCATGTATGTATGTAATGCTTTAGTAGAGCCAGTCTTGATTGGTGGCACGAGGTAGTGTTTGAAGATGAATGAAAGATGAATGAAGAAAGCCATGATGTCCCAAGGATCCCACTGTTGTTGATTTAAGTTGATGGTGTCACGTGAGCATGGAGCGTCGACATGGCATTGGCAATGGCATTGGCAATTCGATGTTGGATGCTAGGTGTTGGGGATGCAAGGCCAACCCATGCCATGCTGTGCAGCAGAGAGGGACCGCGGACTGAGCCGTGAAATCGGAGAGAAAAGGGGGGGGGGACGAAAGAATTGCACGACTGGCTGGGCCGGGCTGGGCTGGGCTGGAGCCCGGGAGCCGAATCGAAAGCCGACGTTATCCCCTCCCCTCCTGGGCGTCGTGTGGGGCTCGGCTCGAGGAGGGCGAGCGAGCTCCGGGCGAGCTGCACGGGCCGAGGGGGGCGCGCGCCCTCCTCAAGCGTGTCCCTGGGTCCCTGGGTAGGAGAGAGGGGGAGGAAGAGAGAGAGAGAGAGGTACAGTACAGTACAGTACGTCCGGGTACGTGCGGGTACAGTTAGTTACAGTGGGCAGTGGGCAGGCAGGCGGGCAGGTTTAGCGCGGGCGCGCGACGACCAATCCTCGGTGTCCGTGCTCGAGCGTCTGGGCAGGCGGCGCTGCTGGAGAGGGAAGAGGGAGAGAGCGAAGCGAGAGAGAGAGAGAGAGAGGGCCGGAGCGGTAGCGCGCGCGACCGGGGAGGCGATAGTAGGAGGCCCTAGAGGGTAGAGGGAGGGCACTGAGAGAGGCGGTTTTTCGTGACGGGGGGGGGGGACGGGAAGGATGGAGGCTTCTCTTTCCTCTCTCTCTCTCTACCTACCTACCTACCTCTTGCCCCTGCCTGCCTGGCCTTCTTCACCCTGCTACGCACCCTCCCCATTCCTCACGTAAGCGAAAGTCCACCGCGCCGTGCCCGAGCAAAGTACCGGCCGTACCGAAGTCACGGGTGCGTCCGACGGTCCGACGACGGTCCCCAGCCCCGGGCCAGAATCTGCACAGCAGAAGAGCTGCGGCGGAGGAGGGGGGGGGGGGGGGGGGGGGG